>PVKE010001100.1:0-109594 GCA_004027555.1 Craseonycteris thonglongyai
GCCACCCCTGCCCTATAGCGTGAACTGTTTAAAAAAAAAAAAAAAATGGAGGTTTCTAAGTGCCATGCAGAGAAAGTACGGTATACAAATCTGTCAAACTTGATATTTCAGTCATCCACAACAGTAAGACCAGATGGTATTTTGGAGAGCACCTCTTCTTTCTGATAATAACCAGTCCACTATTCATTGTAGCTACCCCATTGATATTTCATGTTTACTTCCCCCATTCCTCTAAATAATTATAAGAACTTGAAATATCTCTTTTTGGGCCTATATTTGGATAGAAATAAGGAAACATTCTTTGATGTGTATGGAATTTTTCTACTCTAAAAGACTTGACTACTGTATTTTTCTATTTTTGCCCTAAAATTTCAGATCTTAAAACTGTACTGTACTTAGTCCTCAAAAGTAGAAATGACTTTGTTCAGTTATACCTACTGTGCACCGGGGATAGAGAGATAAATAAATTGTTCCATCCTTCAAGTTGTTCATAGTCCAGTGGGGAAGACAGCCTTGTAGATAAGTGTATGCAGAAAGCAGAGATGTATAGAAGTCTGTACATATTACAAAGGGATGCAAAAGGGAGTGTGGTTAAATGTGGTTGGAGAGAGGCAAGAATGGCTTCATTGGGGCAATGATGCTTGAAGAGGTATTCACATGGTTGAAGCAAAGAAAGAGCGTCACAGGCTGAGCATGTGAATTCACTGTGATTCATTTAAGCAACTTAAAAAGTTTGGTGTATCTGGAGCAAATATGAGGCTGAAAAGGGAGTTGGGAACAAGTCATGTAAGGTCTTTTATGCCATGATAAAGCATTTGGGCTTCTGTAGTTTTATATGGTGGAATGATCATTTGTGGAACCCCAAACCTCATTCTAAACATGTAAAATTGCTGCATAAATTGCTCCAATAAGAGCTAAGTTTGCAAGCAAGAAAGAGAAATTTTCAAGTGCCAGGAAGAGAGAGGATACTGGTGTAGATTTCATTGAGCATACATCTTAAAAATTGTAAGAGTGAACACTAAAATGATAGAAATAGAACGTATAACTTCCAAACCATAAAGAAAAAACAAGATTAAAAAAAACACTCAGACTGTGAAATAGAAGATGAAAAATAAGAAGAAAAAAAACAAAGTATGTCTAGTTATATAAGTAATCATAATAAATGCATATGAGTTAAACATTCCTATTAAAAGAGAGATTCTCAGACTGGAAGGAATGGGAGAACACAATAAAGCAGCCATGGGCTATTTAAAGCATAATGACCCAGAAAAGTTGAAGGTAAAGGCATGGAAGACCAAATATGAGTATATCATGGGCAGGAATTCATCAAACAATGTTTATAACAGTTGATGGGGTGGAGATGGGGGACCCTGAATATCCATTAGGGGAATAGATTTTAAAATTCTAAGATATTTATATATAAAAATAATGGAATACTATCCAATGCTATTAAACTATATCATCTGGATATGAAAATAAATAAATATATCTATATATAATGAATGGATCAAGAAAATATATTGAGTGAAAACAAGTTACAGAATGAGAAGATATTTATACCTTCTTCCTATTTAAAATATCCCCATACCTAGCTTCATTTATTTATTTGTCATGCCATGAAACACTAATAATACTATTTTATATTGTAACATCATAAAAAAGGACTTTGTCACAATTTTGGCTAAGGCCTCTGGAGGCTGAGAATGAAGCAGTAGTTATCAAATAATATTCCTAAATGAGATTCTATACCATCTATGCAGAACTTGTGAAGGCAGTACATGAAGACCAGTTTGGGAATCTTGAACCCATCACACACCCTAGGCTATAATGAAGGTTGAAGTTGAAGGAAGAGAAGAGAGAGAATTCTTTTAGATAAAGTGGGAGGGCTGTGGTATTTTCATTTGGAGAACTTGGCCTCACATGTTGGAGTTGGTAGACACAGAGACCAGACCCTGTACCTGGGAACATCTGAAAATAGGAAGAGTGGCCAACTGATGTGAGAGGGAGAAATGGCTGCATTGGTTAGGCTCTTACTCTCAGGATTTTTCAGGGTAAAGATGTAGGCAGTAGTTGGAGAAAATGCTGGCTGGTCTGGAGTTAAATTAAAGGCACTGGGTTCACAAAAATCTTTGGAAGGGCAATGGGACGCCTATGGAGAGAGTTTGCATGAAGTGTGTTGCCAGAAACTGGGGGCTTACGATGGACATGTAAGCAATTGGCTGGAAGAGGTATTGCCAATGTTACGGGAATTGCAGGTGAAATCTCAACAATGGGAGCGCTCCAAGGAACCACAAAAGCACCCATAAGAGAATAGGAGTCAGCTTTACTTACCTGCTGAATCTTAAAAGCACTAAAACCCGATTAGCAAAATTTTTCCTGTCTGTTACCTCTATTCCTTTACCCAACTTCAAACCTGAAAGGGTCAGAGACCAAAGCAAAGAAGCAGACCAGGAAGGAGAAGCAAAGATGGGGCAATAGAGTCAGACATCCTGTCCTTTCACCATGGCCTGTTAGATGGAAGCAGATCCTAGGCAGGGGAGGGAGTTGAGATTTTTTGTTGTTGTTGCTTTTTATTGAACTATATCACCTGCACATAGGAGAGTAGACAAATTATGAGTATACATCTTGATATATTTTCACAAAGTGAACAAACCTGTGTCACCAGTATCCAGATTAAGAAATAGAACATTACCAGATTCCTAGACACCCCCCAGTGCCCCTTTCGATTCCCTATTAGGACCACGTCCCCAGTGTAGGAACCATCCAAGACAAGATTGTTTTTGTTATTATAAAAGCAACTTTATTATTTTGTCTCTCGGTTTACTTTTTTTTTTAAGATTTATTTTTATTGTTTTCAACAGAGAGAGAAAGACAGAGACAGAAAAGTGGGAGAGCCCAGAGCAGTCTCCATAGTTGTACATTAATTTTTTATATAGTTTCACTCCACAGGCAGGGCAGAAACTGGGCCAGCAATCTCTCACATGGGAGGCACACCCCCCGCAACCTGGGGAGCCTCCTACATGAGAAGAACACCCCAGTGAGAACTGAACTGAGGGCACTCCCCAGCTCAGCATATGGGTCTGCACAGGCCAGGGCTGAGATTCAATCCTTGGACCCTGCAGCTGCAAGATGAGTGCTCACCCCACTGAGCCATCTTGTCATCCCCTTAGAAAAAAATTATTTAGTTGAAATAATTTCAAAACTAAAAAAAAGCGACAACACAATACAAATAACTTCGCCATCCCCTTCACTCATATTTCTTAATTGTTTTACATTTAATGGAAAGGTGATAGTTTCAGGAATGGAAGAAAGAAAATTAGTTTGGTGAAGGGTGTAAGGAGACTTAAAATTTATAATGTTGTATAACTTTTATGTGAAATGGCAAAATGCTAACTTTTTTTCCATTATAAATAATGAGTAATTCTGTACCTTTCTTAGTGTTTGAAGTTTCAAAAAATTCTTCAGATAAGAGTTAGTTTTATCATCTAGGTAGGAAGTGGGGAGCTGTTGAAGTGTGCTTTTATTTTTTAAATGAATTTCTTTATAACTTTTCTGCCCTCTGTCCTTGCCTATGAATTAAGACACATAAGTGAGCTATAGGTCTAATTCACCTTTTCTTCTCATCCTGTTGCCTCTCACTGCTAAGTGCCCAGTGGTGTCTGACCTGGGAAGATTAAAACTTGCACTTTTCCTAATAGATGTAACTCTCTTCCTGATTTGCAGTAAGCAGGACCTGCTTTTAAGCAATTACCCATCATTTGGCTATAACACACACTGTACTTTGGGTCAGGTCATAATCAATAATTCATATGTCAATAGGAGCCCCATTAGCCCAGGTGAAGGCAAATGTCTTTCTGATGAAAATGTTTCATTTTCCAAATGACTTTTCTTTTTCCCAGAGAGTTGTGGTTCTAGAAGACATAAGAAGATGGAAAACTATGTTGGAACTTCCTGATCAAACCAAAGAGAATCTAGTTGAAGCTCTACGAGAATTAAAGAAGAAAATACCATCCAGGGAAGTTTTAAAATCAACAAGGATAGGTATGTTCCTTCTGAACATGAGAAGTGCTTATATTTTGTCTCCTTCCTTTTTCCTTTCCTCCCTCACTTAAACATTAAGTAATCTATTATATCATTGCTTCTCAACTACCCCATGATAAAGACCATTGTTTAAAAAATTTTCCATTGGTTGCAGACCAATACTTTTATAATATATAATAAAAATTACTAGAAAAACAATTAGAATATACAAAATAGAACCCCACATTTTTTTTTCATTAGATTCAACAGATGTAGAATTACTTTGTCAAATTGCTATAAAAGTGCTAAATGCTTACTTCAGTTTTTATACTTACTGCATGGACTGGTAATTAGCAGTGATCTATATGGGTAACACTTTGAGTGTGCTTGACACTGAGTGTGCAAAAGTGAATAACCTCAAGGAAATTTGGGTTTGGTGGAGAAACAAGCATGTAGACAAATGGGAGCAGTAAAGTATTATGGATTATAAATAATATTCTGGGTTCTATTCTGATCTGTGCAAGGTATGTGCTAGCATAAAGGACAAAGTAGTTACATCTGGGGAATCAGAAAAGGCTTTATAGAAGTGACATCATTGCAGTTAAATCTTGAAAGAAACTTTTTTCTGTCTTGAGTAGAAACAACTTGCAAAAAGCATGGTTTATAAAAGCAAAATGATAGCATCATTTGCTGCTATATCATTTATTATAGCATTGGAGTTATCTAAAGGTAAGTCAGGGACTACATTGAATTGCCATTTTAGTACAGTACACAACTGTAAATAATATGCAAGGAAGGGCCAACATGTGTTCCTCAAGCTGCTCCCAACTCCCCAGGGAGTCCAGGGTAGTCATTCACAGCTGCTGTTCTTGCCCTCACTAGTGCAGCCATTGCCTTGGCTGCCTCCCCTTGACCTCTTGTTCATGAGAAGCAGGGGAGAGAACAGCTTTAGACTGGTGCTAACAGCTGGCACAAGCTGTGTGAAATCCCCCAGAGGGCCCCCCAAGAGTCTTGAGACTTGCACCCCTGTAATATAAACCAGAATCTGAGAAAATTAGATGCTTAAAGAACATAAAACCCTATCATTATAGCCAAGGAGATTCTCCCATCTGCTGGTGGATTTTTTCTTTATAGATTGTGGTCACTAGAGGGCAATAAGACCATTCATATGAGCAGATAAGGAATTTTTGGGTACTAGTGAATATCTTGTAATATATATATATTTACATATGTGTATTTAGATGTTCATATTTAGGCACACATCATAAATATTTATGATCAGAGCTTCAATATCAATAAATAGGGTGGAATTATCTTACAAATACAGAACATGATAATTTTTAAAAAATCATTTGAATAAATTGTGAGTATGCTTTAAATAATGGGTGTGTCTTGAATTTCAATTCAAGGATCATAATGAAACCACAACAAAGGGTCTTGACTTGAGAGGAGCTAGAAACCATCCAACTTTTGCGTCTTGACCCTACCTCAAGCCTTTCCTAAGCCTTAGGTTGTATGGAATATAGGGATTTCTTGATTCTTTTGTGGTTATATCAGTTGCTAAGCTGAAGATCTATTTGGATCATTGCCTAAGAATGTCTACGTTCTTCTACTTTTAGCCTCCTGCCTATTCCTAATCTTGTGGGCTATAAAGGGACAAATATTTACTGAGTGCGTTTTTTGGGCTAGCAACTTGCTGGCAAAATAATGGAGACAGGTACTCTTTGCCTGTTTGCCTAATGGAAAGACAGGTGATTAAACAGGAGTTTATCGGACAATGTGATGGGTGCTATGATGATCTGGAAGAGTTAGCCCAAGGAGTATATGCACTGGGAGTAGAGAAGATGTTGAAGAATGTGTCAGGCAGAGGGTGCATCATGTGAGCTATATGGAGGGCTAAAAGTGGGAAAGAACAGGATGCATTGCAGAAACTAAAAGAACTGTGGTGTGTTTCAAGTGAAGCTGGAGATACAGTCTAGACCAGATGGAGAAGGCTCTTTGTAAGCCATTCAGAATTGTTTGGTCTTAGCATGTATCCCTGTATAAAAATTACCCCCAGATTTAGCAGCTTATGAAATGTGGTTAGAATCAAAAGGCGTGAATGGAGTAAAATCCAAAAGAACCTAGAGATTGAGTGTTGGTAAAGAAGATAAAGTAGTAAAGGCTGAAGCCGAGATTTCTGCTATGGGCAAGAAGGTAGATGGCAGTAGCACTCATTAAGATAGGGAACAGCAGGTTTGGAGGTGGGGAGATTAATAAATTCAGTTTTAGACTTGTTTTTGATATGCTGTGTGACATCCAAGAGGAAATGTTCAACAAGATGTTGGATGTACAGGGCTGAAGCTAAGGAGAGACTGACTATAGGTATATCCTTGGGAGTCATCCTCAGCATATAATTATATTGTTTTGTTTTGTTTTTTTGTGTGTGTTTTTTTTTTATCTTTTCACATTTATAGAGAGAAATTATCTTTTTGTCTTCAGTGCATATTTATTTCTATTTTACTTTTTGACAGATAGAGAGAGAGACAGAGACAGAGACAGTTAGAGAACCGAACTGTGGGAACTCCCCAGTTCAGCATGTAGGTCCTGCCTGGGCCGGAGCCGGGATTCGATCCTCGGTCCTCATGGCCTCAAAGCGAGCGCTCAACCCGCTGAGCCGTCCCGGCTTTCCCTCAGCATATAATTATAAATTGAGGCACTAGAAATAAATAAGCTTGCCCAGGGAGAGTATTTAAGCAAAGCATAGAGCTAAGTCCAAAATCCTGGAGCACAGCAATACTTAAGGGAATGCTGTCATGGAATGGGAAGAAATATTTCTAGGGAGCAGTTGCTCAGTAGTGTCCATTGTTCTCCAAGGGCTAAATGTGCTAAAAATTACATTGGATTTTGCGAAGTAAAGTCATGAATGATGTTGGTAAGGTCAAAGGCAGGGTTAGGGGCAGAAGGTTGAGGAGTGAGGAGAAGGTAAGAAATGAAACTGAAAATAAACTATTCTTTCAGGGAGTTTGGTATTGAAAAAAAGAGATGGAGGGAAGCCAGGATGGCTCAGTGGGTTAAGTGCTCACTTTGCAGCCCTGGGGACTGAAGATCGAATCCTGGCCCTGGCCCGTGCGGACCCATATAATGAACTGGGGAGTGCCCCCAGTTCAGTTCTCACCGGGGTGAGACCCCGGCCCAGTTCCTGCCCACCTATGGAATGAAATTATGTGGGAAAACCAATGATGTGCAACTATGGAGACTGTTCTCGGCCCTCCCCCTTCTCTCTGTATCTCTCTCTCTCTCTCTCTCTCTCTCTGTCAAAAACAATAAAAATAAACCTTAAAAAAGAAAAAAGAGATGGCAGTATCAGAAAGGGAATGTGGAACTGAAGAAAGTTATCATTTTAAAAATAT
This sequence comes from Craseonycteris thonglongyai, assembly GCA_004027555.1. NCBI lineage: Eukaryota > Metazoa > Chordata > Mammalia > Chiroptera > Craseonycteridae > Craseonycteris > Craseonycteris thonglongyai. Next base: position 7,413 of record PVKE010001100.1, read on the forward strand.
ATGAGATCTAACCTGTTGAGTTACAGGTTTGTTGAGAGACTTTATCAGGGAGAATGGACTGGACTTAAGGATTAACTATGGGGATGAGGATGCCAAGATTCCTCTTACTTTGTTGTCACTCTTACCTTCTCCACTGGCTCTTTCTGCTTTCAGACACACTCAAATCATCCCCTTTAATTATCTTTGCAATCTCTTCCAGACAACTAGTCTATCTTCTTCCTTTTCTAGTCACATTCCTTTTAAAATGATTGATAATCACAACTCCCATTTCTGCCCCTCCCATTCCTTCATTCAATCCTTTCCATGTTGGCTTTTCCCACAACCACTATTCTCTCTCAGGAGATGAGTGATTTCATTCTATCCAAATCCAATAGTCTTGTCTCTGTTGTCATCGTCCTAGAACTAAGAATTTGAAACCATTGATTCACCTGCTTTCTGTCAACAGAGATGACACTGAACTTGTTGCCAATTCTTTTTTTAAAGATTTATTTTTATTGGGTTGGTTTTTTTTTTGACAGACAGACAGAGAGAAGGGGAAGCGCCCAGAGTAGTCTCCATAGTTGTACATCATTAGTTTTCAATATAATTTCACTCCACAGGTGGGCTCGGGGCTGCACAGGGCAGGAACCAGGCCAGGGACCTCCCACTTGGGCCCCAGCAAGAACTGAACTGGGGCACACCCCAGTTCAGCATATGGGTCCGCACGGGCTGGGGCCAGGATCAATCCTCAGATTCTGGGGCTGCAAAGCAAGCACTCAACCCTCTGAACCATCCCAGCATCCCCAAATCCTTTATTTTTTAAATGTTTATTTCCTTCATAGTCCTTATCTAAGTTTGTAATTACTTATTTATTTAATTATTTACTTACTTATTTTTTATTTGCTAAACAGTAACCCTATGCCAGTAGCACCATGCAACATGTTTTATTTAGTGATGCATTTCAAGCATTAACGTGGTTATATCAGGAGCACAGGATATATTCATTAAATGAATGAAAATGAGCAAGGTCAAATAAGATTTTCTCCATTCATCTTTCTAGCTTTCTGTATTCCTGTTTCTTTAGTCCTTGTCCCCTGTTCCTTAACAGGGTGTACTTTTCCATAAAGCTCCAACCTCAGTCTTCTGCTGCTTTAGAGCACTTCACCAGAGAGTCTGTCTACTTTCCATCTTAGCTGAGGGCTTAATTCAGACAATTTTTGCGTATGCATTTCCCATCCTCATCCATTTTTGAATCTTGGATTTTTAGAAAAATAGCATCTTGTTTTCATTTGCTGCATATCATGAATTGTTTTCTATGTGTTTATTGGAACTTTGTCCTTTTTTGTGTGTGAATTGTTTTTTGTCCATTTACTGTTGGGATCTTATAATTTTATTTATTTATTTATTTATTTTTGAGAGAGAGAGAGAGAGAGAGATACAGAGACAGAGAGAGAACTGAACTGGGGGAGCTCCCAGTTCAGCACATGGTTCCGCACGGGCCGGGGCCGGGGCCGGGATTCGATTCCTGGTCCCCGGTGCTGCAAAGTGAGCGCTTAACCCACTGAGCCATCTTGGCTTCCCCTGGATCTTATAATTTTTGCTATCTATTTCTGAGCTGTGTAAATGTAAGTGTCATAACACTTAAATCCATTTAGTTATCTCAGTTTATAAAGAAGGAAACTCAGGCCCAGAGATGAAGTGACTTATCCAGGGCCACATAGTGAGTTAGTACCAGAGATATAATGAGAGCCCAGGTCTCTTGGGGCAGTGTTCTTTCTTGGTTAGACTGCCATTGTGCCCTGGAACCCAGCCATATGTGCCTTTGTTTTATTGGACATTCTCTATGAGTTCTACCATCTGCTCAGACTCACCTCTTTTAATCAGAATATAGTACCCTTTTTTATGTACCTCAAATGTAAGATTTCCCCTACTACTCCCCATTTTAGTCAATGCCCCTAGCATTTTGCCCTGACATAAACTCTTTAGGTAGAAATTTCCAGTAGGCAGTTGGAAATGTGGGATTGGAGCTCATATGAGAGATAGAAACTAAAAATACCTATTTGGAAGTCATTTGCCTGGAAGCATTTGCTTAAAATCACCTCCGTGGATGAATTTTCTGAAGAAGATTAAAGGGCTGAAGGATTGTACTTGGAAGAAGATCCATGGTGGGGAAGTGGGAGGAGGAAGAGGACCCAGTTAAGAAGCAGAGGAAGTATAATTGGAGAGAAGAAGAGAGCCAGAGCAGCAATGTGACACACAGGCCAAGAGATGGGAAATGAGTAGCCTCACTGTTCCCAAGTGGTCTGGGAAGTTGAGGGCCAGCTGGGCGAAAGCCTTTTGACCTGTCACTTAACGGGGCCTCTGAGTAGATACCTTATTTTAAAGGACACCAGTGGGCAAGGGGTATCGAGTAGATGGCTGATGAGGCAGTGGAGTTAGGCATTACACTCTCAACCTGATGAGCAAGCATGCTCCATTTTGCGATGCTCTATATATGAATATTCTGGGAAAAGTTTTATGTCAATCATATTGACCTGATTTCAGAGATGTCTTACTTTCATTTATGATTATAACAACAACAAAGAACCCCCTCCCCCCATACTTACAAACTGCTTTCCTATCTATGACCTCATTTGATCCACATAACAATTATGGAAGGTAGATGTTATTATTTTTTCCAGTTTGCAAATGGAAAAACTGAGGCTTAGAGAGTTTAAAGTAACTTACTCAGGTAAGAAAACCAAATAAGTGAAAAAGCTGATGTTCTTATACCATGTCATGCTGCCTCCTGAAACCTAAAGATGCACCTTTGTCCATGGCAAGCTCTTGTGTGTCCTTCAAGACCCAGATGAAACATAATCTATGTGAAGATAAAAATGTTTGTTGAGTGAATAAATGAGTGAGTGAGTGAATAAGTATGTGATTTGACTTGCCCAAGGTCACGGGATAAGTTAGTGTCAAGGATCTTTCTAATGGACTTCTATTCTGAAGTTGTGCCATAGATTCCCATTGTTTCAGCAATTCTGAATTACTTAGAGGCTCCTGTATTCATTTTCTATGAATAACGCCATAACAAATTGCCACCAAATTAGTGGTTTAAAACAACACAGATTTATTATCTTACATTTTTGTAGGTCAGAAGTTCAGTATGGATCTCAGTGGGCTCACATCAGGGTGTTGGCAGGGCTACATTTCTTTCTGGAGACTCTAGGGGAGAATCTTTGTTTCCTTGCCTTTTCTAGTTTATAGAAGCCCCTGTATTCCTTGCTCCTGGTTTCCTTTTCCTCCATCATCAGAGCTGGCAGTGGTGAGTCGAATTCTCTCACACCTCATCTCTTTGACCCATCCTTTTGTCTCTTCTGCTTTCAAAGACTGGGGTGATTAGATTGGGCCCACCAAAGTAATCATGCTGTCTCCCCCATCTCAGGGTCCTTATCCTTAATCACATCTGCAAACTCCTTTTTTCCATGTAAAGCAACATATTTACAGGTTCTAAGGATTAGGGCATGGCTATCTTTGGGGACCATTATTTTGCCTACCATAAGCCCTCAAGTAATGCTGTGCTATTTCAGGTTCTATGATCTTGTTCAGTCTATGTCTTGTGTGAGTCCTAGCTCCTTGAAGCATTGTCAAAGCTCAGGACAAGAATTGGCCTTAAGGGAAAGCTGGGATGGCTCAGTGGGTTGGGCGCTCACTTTGCAGCGCCGGGGACCCGGGATCGAGTCCCTGCCCTAGCCCGTGCGGACCTATGTGCCGAGCTGGGGAGTCCCCCCAGTTCAGTTCTCTCTCTCTCTCTCTCTCTCTCTATCTCTCGTAAAAAAAAAAAAAAAAAAAAGAATTGGCCTTAAAATTGGTACTTCCTGGCCTGTTTGACAGCTGAATTGACTCCTTTATCATTTTCGCCCTTTCTGGGGTTCCCCTTTCAGTGCTGTCTTAGGCCTATAAAACTTTCACGCATTTGTTTTTATTTATGTGTCTTCTGTGCTTAGACCTACCTGGAGATCCTTGAACACAGGGCTGTGTCTTGCTCAACATTCTAGCTCAATGTCTAGCACAGGGCCTGGTATTTGATAACATTTGTTAAATGAATGAAAGACTTTCAAGGAATTTGTCTTAACGATGTGCTGGGAGGCAGAATTCCCTTACCCTTAACCAGAGGACTTGACCTAGATTATAAGACCAGCCAGTGGCACTGCTTGTTTTAAAATATAAACTTCATGGAGCAAATAATGACTTTTTGCAGATCATTAACTTCCTTGATGTAGCTATTGACCAACTTGTGACCTTGCAGATAGGTCATGGAGCTTAATTTTTTTTCACCTGTATCAGGAGGAGATAGGACTGTGTGATCACCAGTGGTAATAATATAGGGTTAAAGCATGAGCCTTGGACCCAGACTGCCTATGTTTGAAACCTGCCATGTCCTTCTCCAGTTACTTAGCCCATTAGTTCCTCGGGGATTTTGCCTATAAAATGGGAATCACAGTAGCACCTACCTCATAGGGTTGTCCTGAGGATTAAACAAGTTAAGGTATGTAAAGCATTTAGCACAGTGGCTATCATCATTTTATTATCACGAAATTCCTTTTGTGGTCTAAAATGTATGATTTTTGCCTTAATTTTTCTAGAAGAGTGTTCCCTAGACTCCCTCTCCTATTGTCTTTTCCTGCCCCAGACCAGACTGCCTTTCCTGCTGTCACTCTTTTTTTGGAGACTCCTTCCTCTTGCTAACAAATCTTACATCCCCCTGGACTCTCTTACAGCCTTGCCCTTCCTGGGATGGTTTCCTTGGTATTGTTTGAACCTCCTGACTAGTGTGGGTGGGGCCCCTGCGGTAGTTCTCGGTGGCGTGTTCTGCCCCCTGCATGCCAGAAGCATCGACTTCACTGCCCTGCCATGAGAGGCCTAGCCTTAGGCCCTTTGGCCATGGCTCAGGGCCTGTGCTGTTCTGATTTGGGAATACCAGGAGGGTGAACAGCATTATTTCAACAGAGCTTTATTAAACACTCCAGTGTGCCAGTCCGTAATAACAGAAGTACAGGGTGTTAGGGTTAAGGGTGCAGGCCCTAGAGTCAGGCTGCTTGTATTCAGATCCTGGCTTCCATACTTACTAGCTATGAGACCTTGGGCATGTTACATTCCTGAGCTTCAGTTTCTCATTTGTAAAAGGAGATATAAAAATAGTATTTAATTCATTGTTTAGTTATAAAAATTAAATGAGACGATTTGTATAAAATCTGAAGTAGTGAGCAGTAAGATTCTTAGTAATGGGTAAAAATTAGAAATTTTTTATTTCCCAGGCATCATTGAATTCAATTCTTGACTGTTGTTCCATTATTTTGTTTACAATTGTGTGGTTTTCCCAATCAACTGCATCCATATTCAAATGTTAGTACAAAATCAATTGAAAGCCAAATGTAAATGTTTTTTTCTTTTAACGGTTTGATTCAGTTTAGCAAACATTTATTGATTTTTCTCTGTCAAACACTACTCTGGAATCTAGGAATAAAACGTGGAGTAAGGTATGGGTTCTTCCTTCAAGATGTTTGCAGTTTAGAGGGGAAAGTGGGCATTTAAACATTCTAGACAGAGGGAACAGTGAGCTGAGGCACAAAAATGTAAGAAGGCCAGAGATCCTGACACAAAACAAGGATGTGCAAGCTGCTGTCTATGGCTAGAACTTAGTTCATGGAGGGAAAGGGATAGGAGGGCTGGAGGGGAGCCGAGGGAGGAAAGGTGACAAGGTGAAAGGTCAGACCAAAGTGGTTCACATCATCCAGAGCTTGAATACTGTACTTAGAAATAATTTGAGGGCAGTAAAGGGATTTTGGTGAGGGAGTAATGTGATCATATCGTGTTTTTATTTTATTTATTTATTTTTTAAAAGATTTATTTTATTGTTTTTGACAGAAAGAGACAGAGACAAACAGAGATGGGAGGTGGTGGTGGTGGTGGTGGGGGGGGGTTTAGGGCCCAGAGCAGTCTTCATAGTTGTACGTCATTAGTTTTCAACTTTGTTTTGTTCCACAGGTGTGGGCGGGCGGGCCATGCAGGGCAGGAACTGGTCTGGGGGCTTCCCACGTGGGAGACACACCCCAGTACATCATGTGGGTCTACACAGGCCAGGGCTAGGATTCTATCCTTGGTCCCTGGGGCTGCAAAGCAAGTGTTTAACCCGCTGAGCCATCCTGGCTTCCCCCATACTGTGTTTTTAAAAGGTTATTTTTTTATTTTGTTATAGAGGATAAATTGGGGAAGGCCAGACTGAGAACAGAGATTGGTTAGTAAGTTTATTGCAGTAGACCTGTGGAGAAGTGATGAGGACCTGAACCAGAGCAGCAGGGAGGATGAAGAAGAAAAGGAAAAGATACAAGAAATACTAAGGAGTCTGACCTGATGGATGAATGGGTGCCATTGTGTACAACAGCACAAAAGGAGGGGGTTGAGGGGATAATAATGAATTCCATTTTTTGTTTTAGAAATGTCTAGTTAGAGGTGCTTGCAAAATAACCAGGTAGAGATGTCTGGTAGTGAACTGGATATTTGGGACTTGTGCTCAGTGAGAGCCCCTGAGCTACAGATATGTGTTTGGTAGTCACCTGCTTGCAGATGGTAGTTGGACCACAGGGGTGGGTAAGATTGCTCAGGGAAGGCAGGTGGAGTTCACAAATACTTAAAGGTAAAGCAAGGCATATACAGCCAGCAGAAGAGATAAAGAAGTCTGTCTCTTACAGGAGGTGTCTCAAAAAGCACTAGAAGAGAATATTTAGGAAGGAAGACTGCAGCAGTGTGAGAGGCCACATAGCAATCAGGATGGAGAAGGTCCATTGGATTCAGCAAGTAGAAGGCCTGTCTGTTTGAGAGACTTCTGTGTCTTCATTTGTCATATGTAAAGTTGGATCAGCAGTGCCTTTCTTGGAGAGGAAAGGATTAGGTGGGGAACACACGAAGAGAAGGATCTCTATTCCAAAGAAACTTGAATACACCTCTATTACTGCATAGCCTGCACTGTTAGGATTACTTGCAGGTTGATCCAGCCTCCAAGATTGTGAGCTGAACTGCATAGATACACACAGTCCCACTACTCGGGAGAGCTGCTAAGAATTTCATTATAAATTCTTTTTTACTTTTTCCTCTGCATATAAGCAAACACATGTGTTTATATGTATATACAAATGTAATTTAAAAAATAAATATTGGCTCAAACTGTGTGTGCTCTTCTGAGAACCTCCCTTTTTCACTTAACTGAATAAAGTGATCATCTTTCCATATTACTACATGTTGAGCTATTATAGTCTTTAATGGCTACAAAGTATTCATTGTTTGAATTCACTATAATTTGTTTAATAAATTAATGATGAGCTTATTGGTTGTTTCTAGCTTTTCACCACCACAAACAGTACTGGAATGAATATTTTTGTAGACATACCTTCTTTGCTCACTTTGTCAGGATAAATGTAGGTTAAATTCTAGGGACTGTGTCTTTCTCATCTCTGTACCCTCAGCACCTGGCATAAAGTAGGTGCTGAGGGAAAATATTAAACTGCCCTGAATTTAGGTCTTTGAGGTCCTGCAGTGTCTCATTTATCTTTGTATTTTTAGCATCTATAACAGTGACCAACAGCACAAAAATCTGTTTGATGAATGAATAATCTGAAGGATATGGGAACTCTACTTAGAAAAGGAAAGTATTAAGTAGTGATCAGCTTTTAAGCGATGTGTGTGTTTCAGAAACACCTCACTAAGCATTACCAGCTAGGAAGCACCCTTGAGACATTTCTGAGTGTTCTGCATTCCTCCTCCTTCTGCTCCTTGTGATGAGTGTTGATGTACAACTTTTCCTGGGCAGTAGAAAGGCTAGATGAGATTTCCTGGTAGATAATTGGTTAGAGTGAGAAGTGAAAGACTCTTGTCTTCCCTTCAAAGTTAACATTTTTTTCACCTGCAGGATGCTTTTCACAGAACCTTGAAAGCAGGGACATGTTCTTGTTCAGTCCTGCATGACTAGTGTCTAGCATAGTTCATAGTACAAAGAGTAGGCCTCCAGCAAATGTGTGGAGAGTAAATGAATCATTAAGTGCTGGGCTATGCATTTGGTATAATGTGAGAAACTTGGTGTTTTTGACCATTTTCTCAAATATCCTTTTCTGCTTTCTTTCTTCAATAATGACTCTTTTATTATATATTAAATTCTTATATATAATAGGGTCTATTCCTGAGCTTAATTTTTTATTTAATAGGGCTATCTGTTTTTTGGTGCTAGTTCATGTAATTTTAATTATAGTTGTTTATAATATGTTCTGGTATCTTATAAGTCTACTTATACATTATAATTTCTCTTTTTCAAAATATTTTATATTTTTGCTCATTTATATTTCAAAAATAAGTCTAGAAATATTTGGTTATATTCTAATAAAAATAGCCTATTGAGATTTTTTTCAAAATTACATTAAATCTACAAATTAATTTCTATATTGGCATCCTTTTACTAATCTTTCCATCATATAATAAGGTAATTTTCACTTTTTATTTAAATCTGTGTTACATATTTTAGTAAAAGTATATGTTATTCTTCATATAGGTCTCTCATTCCACCAATATTTATTGAATACCCACTCACTAATTATTGTAATGAACAAAAGCCCAAGGTGCTAAGGAAGTACAGAGAGGTACCAACCAAGACTAGGTGCATTAAGGAAGACTTCCTAGAGGAGGAAACACCTGTACTGAGTCTTAAAGACAGATAGGAAGTTAACCAGATAAAGTGGAAAGAAGGAGTAGACCAGGTAAACAGGATGTTCATTGGAATATATATTCAAAAGTAGAGCCAAGAAAACAATACTGAAGCTTTTTAGGAGCTGCGAGTAGCTGGAGTATAGAATGATAGTAGGATAGTAGCTGGAACTAAAGCTGCTAAATTAATCTCAGAAGCCTTGGAATTAGAAAGCAGGTGGGAGGATGGCAGATTGTGAAGGGACCTGTGTGGCAAGATAAAAGTTTGGATATAGGATTGAAAGATATAAGTGGAGCAGTGAAATGGTCAGATTTATGTTTTAGAAAAAAATATCCCTAAAAGAGAAAATAATAAAGCTAAATAAAGGCCACTCTGGTGACTTTAGAAGATGACATTAAGGGATTCCAAACATATCACACTTGGTAGTTTGGATTCAGAAGACTCTTAATCTTTAGCAGTCTGTGACCTTACTCCCCTTTTTAAAAAATGCATTTGAGGGGAAGCCGGGATGGCTCAGTGGTTAAGTGCTTGCTTTGCAGCCCCAGGGAATGAGGATCCAGTCTGGGCCCAAGCCCGTGTGGACCCATATGCTGAGCTGGGGAGTGCCCCAGTTCAGTTCTCACCAGGGAGAGATCCTGGCCCAGTTCCTGCCCTGTGCAGCCCCGCGCCCACCTGTGGAATGAAACTATGTGGAAACACCAATGATGTGCTACTATGGAGACTGTTCTGGGACCTTCCCTTTCTCTCTGTCTGTCTCAGTCTCTGTATCTCTCTCTCTCTCTCTCTCTCTCTCTCTCTCTCTCTCTCTCTCTCTCTCGCTCTCTCGCTCTCTCGCTCTCTCTGTCAAAAACAATAAAAACAAATCTTTAAAAAAAAAAAATGTCATTGACTATTGTAGAAAACCAGGTTTGTTGTCCTGTAGAATATGCCACATTCTATATTTGTCTATTTCCTCCTACTATAATTTAACTTATTCCCCTACTCTCATATTTCCTATAAACTGGAAGTTAACTTTGAATGACTCATTGGATTTTGGTTCATCTTTTCTTTGGGAGAAAGGTACAAAAATACTTCGTAGGTAGGGTTGTGAAGTGCTACATCTGTCTGATAGTCCCACTCTTAAGGATGCTGATTGATCTGTGTTCAGATGATGACAACTCATCTCTCCATTGTAAATTTCCCCATCAACCTTTCACCAAATGAATTTATCCACAGATGATTATCACATGAGTGAATTATTTCATCATGGGCTACAAAATTTTTTAAATTCTGTCAGTCATTTTACATTTATTAGCTAAATAAAGAACATTCTCTCAGTAACTAGAGCTATTTGGTTGTCCTGAAATATAACATATACCAAAAAGAGAAGATAAATGCTTACTTCATTTCCTTTTATTGCAATTTTTGGATTAAGGAGTTGGTACCTGTTCTAAGTGTCTATCGATCATGCTTCTATTTTAAGACTTAGTGCATTGGCTAGTCCAGTGGTTCTCTCCCAGTGATCATCTTGTTATCTCTGCCTTTGAGAAATGGTCTTCGTTTGCATAAGAGCTTTTACATCTTTAGATATGTAAATGACTAAGTGCCACACACCCATCAGTCCATCTAGTCTTGTACTTTTTGGAAGAAGACAGAACAACTTTTCCTTTGGTTTCTCTTCTCTTGTTCCAGGTCACACTGTGAACAAGATGCGTAAGCACTCAGATTCAGAAGTGGCTTGTCTTGCCAGAGAAGTTTACACTGAGTGGAGAACTTTCATTGAGAAACATTCAGATCGACCATCTATTGAAGTCCGAAGTGATCCCAAAACTGAGGCATTTAGGAAAAATGCCCAAAAATTAATCTCAGAAGCCTTGGAATTAGAGGTATTGTCTGGTTGAATGTGATTACTAGAAACTCTGGGTTAAATGAGCCTCACATTTTCATAATGAACTCTCAGTGCTATGACTTTATGCTAACTGCTTTTTTTTTAAGGGTTTTGGACTTGCAGTCATTCTGGGAGACAATATTGTAGAAGGGAAGTAGCAAGACTTGGATTAAAACCCTGGCTCTAATACATACTAGTTGTAGCCCCTTTTACAGATTCCTCAACATTTCCTTTTTTAAAGATTTATTTTTATTGTATTTGACAGAGAGAGAGAGAATGGGGAGGGCCCAGAACAGTCTCCATAGTTGCACATCATTGGTTTTTCCACATAGTTTCATTCCACAACTGGGCCAGGGTCTCACCCTGGCGAGAACTGAACTGGGGGCCTCCCACATCGGAAGCACACCCCAGTTCAGCATATGGGTCCACATGGGCTGGGGCCGGGACTCGGTCCTCAGACCCTGGGGCTACAAGTTGACCATTCAATCCACTGAGCCATCCTGGCTTCCTCCTCATCAGGTCTTGTTAGTGTTAGTATTTTATGTGTGGTCCAAGACAGTTCTTTTATTGTGGCACAGGGAAGCCAAAAGGTTGGACACCACTGGTTTGGGAGCATATAGTCAATTGGCTAGACATAATACCTTTCTCTTCATAGCCAGCAGTTCAGATGATATTATTGGTTTGAGGGACACATGCTAGAAGGATTTTTTCTCTTTAACAATAATATTAAACACCATCATCATCAAACAAATCTTATAGGTCAGTTAATACTCAGGGAAAATCAGGTGTATACCATCTATATATATTTTTCATCTTAGGATATCTTTATTAAAGTATCCTTAAAGAATAATTTAATACTATTAAGAAGCAATCAGAAGTCTGATTTAAATGCTAGATCTGTTACTACAGTCTCTGAAAATATTTTTTTAACCTTTCTATCTCAATAATGTACCCACAAAAGAAAGTCAAATGGACTAGTGGTATATTATTTACTTTTTTATAAAGTTTTAGGTCTTTAATACAAATTTATGATAAGAAATGCAAAACATATAGAAATTAAAAATAAGATCATCATTGAGCTTACCACCCAGTCATAATCTTATTAATGTATTAGTGCATTTTCTGTTTTGTAAGTTATTACAGCTTTTTAAATGAATACTGGGCAAGTTATGATTATCACAGATTATTATGAGCCAATTATATGCCAAATGTTGCAGAGTACAATTTTATTGATTATTTAAATGACATTGCAGAAAATTGATTATTTACCATTATAATTTTTTAACCTTGATCGATATCAGTGTCATTTTTGTATATCCTTCTCTATATAGCTTTATTTTTTCATTTTTATAGTTTTTAATGTCTATTTGATAGTTCAGTGAATTGTTATGCTGTTAAGTTTGCTTACTTTTTCCTGAAAGAAGCTTTAATATGAATATTAAACCCTTGGAAGAGAGAAAAAAATATGAAGATTATAAATCTAATTTTCCAGAGTATCGATTAGTCAATGAGATTTGCTATTTGATATTTTAAGTAAAGTTTATTTTTTAAATAAACCAAAATTATTTCTGAAACACAGAGTGTGTGTATATAATATGTAGTTAATGTGGTGGTAAATACCAGTTCCCTATGGTATCTTTTTAAGTAAATGATAATAATGAAGCTATGCTTGTAAGGATTAATGGCAGTTTGCCTGCTATATTAAACTCCATAATAATTATCCTTTTAGTTTATCCATTAATTATCCTTTAAATGGCACATCAAGTGGTAAGCACTGAAGTGTTACAAAGCAAAGTTTAAAAAGTGATACATTCTTTAGTGCTATCGAATAAATTGGAAAAAATATCAGATTAAGCATAGTTGAATGGTTTTGTTCTCAAAGAGTAAATTTTAAAAATTAAAAGTATGCATATTACTGTATTCCTTGATTTAAAAAAATTTAATCTGTTTTTCTTGCATAAACAATATTTGATAGGAATTTTATTAGTTTGATATGTCAGTGAATTATAAATACAAACACTTCTACATAAAGTTAACTCTTAGCACTTATCATCATCTGAAATATTTATATATGAGGGTAAATCAGTGACCCATTTAATCTAGTATGTGGTCTTTGACAGTAACCATTGTTGAGTGCATTCAAATCAGACATCATATCTCCATAAATGTACTCAATCAGGCAGTAGTAAACCATTGGGTAAGTTATTGGCCCAATAACAAAAAAGCCTTTACAGTTGGTTCCTAGTTTGCATTTTTGCAGATCTACTTCTTACATTTTTATAGAAATAAATGTTTTCATATTATTTGTTTTGGTCATATTCTTTAGGTAGTGAAAGCCACAGATGAAGAATATACATAAACAGCAAAATGTATCCCTTTATTACTCCATAGATCTTGCTTTCCAGTTCATGGATTCTTTCTTTGTACTTGGAATAATGGAATAAATGAATAAAAACTCCATTGTTGAGACCCTGGTTCCATTCCCCTTTACTTTCTCCATTCCAGATCTTCTTTGTTCTTTTCTGTCTTTTAGATCTTTTCTCATATGAACATCCCCTGTGGTGTCATTCTCTTACTTCCCCTTCCTCATTATCCACTCTTCTTCCTACCTCGTGGCCTGTGATCATTTTCCTATTATGTCATTAAAAGAAATGAACCCGATTCTCAAAGTGAGCCTGTATCATTAAGAGTTATGAAACACTGGCTGGTTGGCCCAGTTGGTTGTCAGATGGTGCTAATGAGATCCAGGTCAGGGGTACGTCCCCATATGGGACTGTTAAGTTTTTTCTTTGTTTAATGGCCTCAGACTGCACCTCTAGCTTTGACCAACTCTTTCATAAATGTATTCAAGTAGTCAAAAGGAGTATGGGGAGATATGTACAGATCCAATCATGCTATATGTGCCAAAACTCACCACAGTTTGTTTACAGTGGATACTCAATTCAACAAATGTTTAGCACTACTATTGCTAGTGCCAGGGGAGAATACAAATATGAGTGAGTTGCATTCCCTATCTTAAAGCTTACTGTCTTCTGGCCGAGAGCCTATAAATGACTAATATAAGGCAAGAACAAATATATCTGAAATAATGGTATTAGCAAATGGTGTAGACATACAAAAGACAGAATGTGAAACCAACAGTGGGAGTGTTGAAACAGAAGGGATGCTGAAGTAATTATGCAGAAGCAGAAGCTGTTGGTAGAGATGTGTAGAATATGAGGAGAGAGTAAGGCAGTTAGAATTGGTAGTGAGTAAGGCAAGTGGAGGAGCAAACATACCTGTGAAGAAGAGACCAGGTAGATCATGAGAGACAGAGAAGGGATGTGGTCCCTAAATAAATGCCTAGATGTCTTACAGCGTTCCTATTCCCATTCCTACAGATGCATCTCACAGCAAAGCCCCTTTTTCTCAAGGTCTCAGACTCTGGTCCTTTCACCCAAAGAACTTACCCAAATCACCAGGTTAAGACCCTTTGGAAAAGACTCCTCTTGGGAAGGTTTGGATTATCCAAAGGCAGTTGTAAGATAGGCATTCTTCACTTTGTGCTATGAACTTTGGTATATACAAGGGTACAGGATGAATGAATCCTTTTCCCTTTTAATTTACATTTTAATATCACTGATATTTTTCTTCATTTCTTTATTCTGAGTGGCCTTCATTTAATCAGAGGCATGCATGAGAATTGTTAGATGCTTGCTCCCTATACTATATCCATCACATTGCTGGTAGAGCACCTATTCCACTACCCCACGCTTGTCTGCTCCTTTCTAGGCAGTGATTTCCTGGAGGGCAAGGGTCAGGTCTTTTCTGCTCAGTGTTCCCAATACCCAGGTCAGGCCAGACTCAGAATAGCAGCTCAGTCACTATTTGCTGAATGAAATGTGCATGAATATTCAGTTACATGAATTCCAAGGCATTCTCAGAGTTCTTTTTTCTTTTTCTTTTCTTTCATTTTTTAAATCTGTATATATTCTACAATTTATTTATTTATTTATTTATTTTTATTTTTGACAGAGAGAGAGAGAGACAGAGACAGAGACAGAGAGAGAACCGAACTGGAGGATCTCCCCAGTTCAGCATATGGGTCCAAACGGGCCGGGGCCGGGATTCGATCCTTGGTCCCCAGCGCTGCAAAGTGAGCGCTTAACCCACTGAGCCATCCCGGCTTCCCCATATTCTACAATTTAATGGAATAGTTTTGCATATGCACTTATACCATTCTTCCCCTAACAACCACTCTCTTCAAAATAAAACCTAGAAGACTTTTTTGTTGACTATTAAACTAAGTGAATCTCTAAAACGTCAATGACTAACCATCCTCACACTGAAATGAGCCACTCGGTCAAATGTTGCTAGACAGACAGACAGCTGCCCTTCTAGCCTCCTGAAGTAATCTGCTACCAAGGCTGCCTCAGGCCAGGGGCTAGTTTAGTGCCCACCCAGAAAGCCATGAAAAGCTCACAGACAGCTGTGGTGCCAAGTGCACTCACTCCAGCACAAGCCTAGGTGATCAGATTAGTCATCAGGATCACAAACTTTCCTGAACATCCCTTGTCTGCTATACCTCTGTGGATGTCTGGGCCTGAATATTCATTCTCTCTGTCTCTCTTTTTCTCTCTTAGTTCTGTTCTGCTCTCTGCTTGGTCCTTATTTCTTCCAGGTTTCTTTTTTCTGTTTGTTTTGGTGTGTCTATTTCTTATGTTACATTTTATCAAATGTCAGGTGATCGTTTTCTATTTTCTGTGCATTTTTTAAAACTTTTAAAAAATAGTACATATATCTATATCAAAAAAGTGCACAAAAGACATATGTACAGCTCAGTGAATTTATCACAATGCAAATGCCCACTTTACCTAGACAGATCCTACTCATTTTCCATGTCTCAGGTTAAACATCATTTCCTCCTGAAGCGAGGTGCTGCCCTCCTGGGTTGGGTCCTTTTACCCTAGCTCTGTGCCCTAGCGTGTATTCCTTCCTGTCCTCTTTCCTAGCCCTGAATACACTTACAACCCCTGTTCACTGCCTGTCTCTTACTGGACTGTGCTATTCGTGGAGTCAAAGAGTATGCCAGCCTGTTCACTGCTTTTTCCTCTTCCCAAGCACAGCCTTGCACATAGTCAGTGCTGCTAAGTTAATATTTGAGCAAAAGGAAAGAAGAAGTGAGAGAGAAATTGCGTCCTGTATTCAAGGAACTCGCTATGAGGGGAGACAAACAAAAAATAGATCATTAGAATATATTATGATAATGACTAAGGGAAGCTCAGGGCCTTGTGGCAGCCCAAATAGGAACTTTAGTCCTCTGCCCTAGGATTAGTATTTTTGCATTTTGCTTTGTAGGTGAGCTTTGACATACAAATAGAAATGTGTTTCTTAGGGAAAGTGTGCCTTGCTGAGGGAACATGTGTCTGTGCAGAGGCACAGAGATGTGTGAAAGCAACTTAGCAGGCTCAGGCTGGGTGGTGGTCAGGACTGGGGAGGGGGATAGTGGGAGATGTGCCTGGAAAGGAAGGTAGGGTAGAGGGGCTTCCTGGCCAGCAGCTCAACCTAGTCTGGATCCCAGACCATGTGGACAGAGTCCCAGACCTGTCCTGCTTTGATTAGGTCTGTGACCTCAGGAGGGCTTGGGCCTGAGCCAGACCACCCTAGAATTGCTGCAGGTTGTATCCAGTAGGCCTGCTGCTTAGGTAACTTTGCACGGGTCTGTCTAAACTCAGCTGTCCTCAGAATGCTGAGGGGGCAGTTAGGGTGGTGAAAGGGAAGAAACATGAACTTAGGAGTCAGGAGCTGTGGGTCAGAGTCCTAGCTCTGCCTCTTAGTAGTTGTAAGACCTTGAACCTTTCTTTACCTTTTAACTCAAGCGTGTCCAACCTGCGGGCCCCAGTCAGGCCGCATGCAGCCCAAGACGGCTTTGAATTGAATGCAGCCCAACATAAAATCATAAACTTTCTTAAAACATTATGAATTTTTTGTGTGATGTTTTGTTTTTTGGTTTTTTTTAGCTCATCAGCTATTGTTAGTGTTAGTATATTTTATATGTGGCCCAAGACAATTCTTCCAACATAGCCCAGGGAAGCTAAAAAGATTGTACACCCCTGTTTTAACCCATTTCCTTATCTGTAAAATGAGATAATAGGAGTTGTGGGTATTAAATGTAAAAAATGATGTATAAGCTTCTCTACACACATATTAGGATCCAGACCCAGTGTTTCTAAAATGCTGTAAGGGGTTAAAAGGCACTTTTAAAACAAACAAAAAAATGTATACTGTTACACTGATTTATTATCCTTGGTCTTCGTTTCCTGGTTGGTAAAGTACAGGGCTCAGTACCCGTTGCTTAGTTCAGGCCAGTTTCCTGTTATAATGGCAAATATTACCACCCTGCAGGGGTTGTGAATGAGGTCCCTGTCACAAAGCACATGGCCTTGTTCCTTAATTGCCAGGGTGGAATTAATTTGCTCTTCCTGTTTCTCTTGTGACAGGAAGTAGATGTCCTTGAATTTCAGTTGATTAATGGAGGCCTCTGAGCAGAGTGCTCCAGCCTCTCTTGCTTTTTAATCCTTATGCAATACAAGGCCCTAATTTGATAATTTTGCTGTTTTTTAGATGGATCACCTACTGGTTGAAAATATTGAGCGGGAAACGTTTCATCTCTGCTCCCGCCTCATTAATGGGCCTTACCGGCGGACGGTGAGAGCCCTCGTCTTCACATTAAAGCACCAAGCTGAAATCCGGGCTCAGGTGAAGAACGGCTCGCTGCCGGTCGGCACGTTTGTACAGACCCACAAAAAGTGACCTGAAGATGGTTCTAACCCCGGGATGGGCAGAAAGGAAAATGTGCCCCTCTCTGCCATTCAAAGACTCTTTTGAGTTTGGGCAATGGCTGATGCTGGCTGTGCTAAATTTTCCCATGATGCCATTCCTTCAGACAGAGGATACAGAGATCCCTGGGAGACAGGCCTGCAGGAAATGCTTCATTAGTTGGAGCGCACTGGTGCTGCCTAACAGGACATGTGCTGGCTGTCACTAGGAAGCCCTGCTGTACGGTTGCCATCACCCAACACAGTGAAAAGGTGATGGATTTCACTGCAAGTATGCCAAGGACACCTCTAAACTTCCCCCGTGTCAGGCAGATGAAGTTACGACTTTATTTCGCCACCCTGCAGGTAACTGAAACTCAATTACTGCTGTCTCTCACTCTGTTCCATCCCCCTGAGT
Organism: Craseonycteris thonglongyai; assembly: GCA_004027555.1. NCBI lineage: Eukaryota > Metazoa > Chordata > Mammalia > Chiroptera > Craseonycteridae > Craseonycteris > Craseonycteris thonglongyai. Next base: position 25,208 of record PVKE010001100.1, read on the forward strand.
TTAGATAGCTCTGGTGCCTCTCAGAACTCCCCTGTCTGTTCTCTTTGCTCTTCCCCAGGGGTGAGCCTGCTGGAGCCAGCCAACTACCCCTTCTTTCCAGAACTCACTTATCTGAACATTTCAGCTCTCCCTGGAAGACCTTCTGCCTTGGTCTCCGGAGCCCCCATGCTGAGTCTTCTAATGAGGAACTGGCCTGAAGCATCCCCACACATTGGGTTTATTTGAATACATTGGCTCTCTCAGTTTAGGGCTCTATAGAAGATACATAATGGAATTCCTCTTGAAATGAATTACTGTAGTAGAAAAATTATACATATATATTTTAAAATGAAATACTTCTATATAGACCTGTTTGAACAATTATGTAAATGACATTTGCTTTTCTAAGAGTAATAATAAACTGGGACACTTTTTCCCTAAAACGAAAGATTTGGCTTATTCACTGAAAAGTGTTTTGGGTTGAGAAGTGTAGTTGGTGAAAATAAAGAATGACTTGACAAGCATTTGAGGGAGATAGCAAGGCCAAGGGAGGCTTTTTGGGTTGAGACTGGAGCATGTTTGTAATCTGAAAAGAAGGATCCAATGTAAAGGATATAGAGATTTAAAATACAAAAAAAAAAGAGGTGAAGACTTAAAAAGCAAGGACAGAAGGAAAGGGACCAATACTGTCTATCTTCTACGTGCTGGATATTTTTCCTAAGATAATTTATTAGTATTTACATTGATCTTATGCAGTTTTTTAAAATAAATCCTGTTTAATCCTTTTACCTATTGTGTTAGTAGGTATTCAGGTTTTTTACTAGATTTTTCTCATTTATTCAGTCACCATTTACTGAGCACCCGTTCTGCGGGGTACTGTGGATACTTAGCAGGAGCTACAAATGAGACCCTGAGGTTCACCAAGCAGAAGTATGTTGTTCCGTTTCCCACTGCTAGGAAGTACTGGAGGTAGAATAAAAATTAAGCACCTACCATGTGCTCAGCACTGTGGTAGACATTTAAATAATAATGCTGAATTAAAGCTAAGAAAAGCAAGGCTCAGATGGTTTAGTAACTTACTCAAGGTTACACAGATAATGAATGGCAGAGCTAAGATTCAAAACCTAAGTTTATTTGACTGGATACAGTTTCCCTGGTAGTTTTCATCCACTGTCATGGTTTCAAGCATCATTTACATGCAGATGGCACTCCCAATTTGTAGCTTCAAACCATACCTGGCCCCTGAGTTTCAGAGGATATCTCCTAAATAACCCATGGGCAGCTCAGATATAACATGTCTCCTTCCATGTGGTAATACTGGCAAACCAGGCAGTCTAGCTAGGAACCTAAAGGTCAGCCTGGACCCCTCCTCCCCTACGCTCACCCAACCAAGTCCTGATGGTTTTATTTCTTACATATATTTAGACTCTAGTAGAATCTCTTGTCTTTTCTCCATCTCTAGGACCACTTCAGGACTTACCCTCCTTTCTTGCCCAAATTGACTGCATGGCTTCCTAACTGGTCCCTTTGTGTCCTATCTTAACCTCTTCAAATTCACCTCCCTATGCTAAAAACAAAGTGACATCTCACCATGTCACTCCCCCTCTGATCATCTTTACATGGTATTTTCTCTCTGAAATGCTACTCTACATAATTCCCTCTCCTGCCCCTACCATAATATAATACCCTGTGGATTATTCTCTACATATCCATATGTTCTATGGTTGTGCTTTTGATTCTATTTCCCCACTACATTGTAACAAAAACTTGTAGGCCTAACAGTATGGTGGTTATCAGAGGGGGAGGGGTGCTAGGAGGAGGATAAAGAAATAAAGGGGGTCAAATATATGGTGATGGAAGGAGACTGGACTTTGGGTGGTGAGTATACAATGCAATGTGCAGATGATGTATTATAGAATTATACACCTGATTAACCAGTATTACCCCAATAAATTTTAATTAAAAAAATAATTTAAGCTTTATGAAAACAGTGTCTTTGTTTTGTTCCCTGCTGTATCTCAAGCACCCAGAACGGAGCCTGGCACAAGCTACCGGTAAGTCTCCATAATTATTGAATAGTTGAGTGACAGGTTGTGGAAAGGCATCTAATCTAATCAGGTAATGCTGGAGATGGTGATACGTGTGTGCAGTCTTAAAGGGCAGAAGTAGTTAATTGGATGGTTGAAGTGTATGCCTGGCAGAGAAAGCAGAATATGGAATGACTCAGAAATGTGAGATACCTGGGAGGTGATTGGTATGGTTGGAGTAGATGAGAGTAGCTCAAGGAGTAGAGGCAGGAGAGGAAGGCAAGGACCAGGATCAAATCTGAAGGGTCTTGAGCAACAGGTGAAGCCATATGGACCTATTCCGAGCAGGAACTGGTTAGTTTTTTAACAGGCTGTGGAAGAGGAGTTGGAGCATAGAGACTGGAAGTAGGAAGCTTCATTTATAAGCAAACAAAAAGTTCTACTAACTCAGGAACCCAGAGTAAGTTGAAAACAAATTGCTCTGTGGCTAAAAGGCTTCAGTGGTGATAGCTAGAAAGTAAAATGATTGCAGAGATGTGCTTTGGAGATTTGGAGAGCAAGCTGTGTTATTTGTGGCTGTTTTCTCCTTGGTGCATGTGCAGAATTTTCATGAATACTAATGAAGCTTTTCTGAGTGTTCACCAAAGGGAGGAGACTTGTAGACATCCATCCAAGCAGACCCACCCACTAAGAAGCACCTCTGAGCTCCAGCCTATTAAAATTGAAAGGGCCAGCTCCTAAAATGGGGTGAGAAAAGTTCCTAGGACCTGAGTTACCTGGAAGTCTAGGCATGAATGTTTTCTAAATTTGTTTAGTTGCTAGAGGAAATTTGAGGAATTAAATACTATTAGAGTCTACTCTAATCATTTTCTTCTGGTGGTTAAATTGGATTGGAGGTCCTGGTTCCTTGAGTAGGGACTAAGTCTTTATTTTCATTCATTCACTCAGTAAACAAGTGTTGCCTATCTGCTATGTGCCAAAGACTAGACTGGCACTGGGGAAACTGCAATAAATGAGATATAATTTCTGCCCTTGAGTGCTTAGTCTGGTTGGGGAGACAGACACACAGGTAAATAATTATAGAATAGCATATTAGGTGATTACTGTAAATATTTATTTTAAATGTTGAGAAAGTGGAGAAAGGAGTGATTAACACCATTCTAAGGGAAGGAAAGTCTTCATAGAGTTAATGTTTGGACCAAGTCTTGAAGGATAGGCAGGAGTTCTTAGCAGAGGTATATCACTATGTGTACAAAAGCTCAGAGGTATAAAGTGCATGCCTTATTTCAGTAAAGGCAAGTGATAAGGCTGGTGTAAGCATAGAGTTCTTAGGAATGGTTGAGAGAAATGGGGCAAAAAAAACCAAACCCAGAGCCTTAGAGATCTTATGAAGGAGTTTGGACTTCAGCTTTCAGATAATGGGAGGCCACGAGAAGTTTTTGAGGAAGTGAGGGACCTAGTAAGATGTGTTTTTCAAAAAGGTAAGAATGTTTCTACATAAATAGATATATAAGAAAATTTTAAAAATTAAAAAGACCCAACAATTTAAGGCAAAGGGAAGAAACATTTGAGATTCAGTAAATTTGAGTTTTGTTTTTTGTTTGTTTTTTTTGACAAATGAAGTTTGGAGTTGACCAAACAGGTATCATTAGCGAGTCCCAGGTTTGAAAAATGGCAGGAAGCTCAGCTAATGCATTTACTGTGTTCAGTGGTAAAGGAACATGCAGCTGGCCTTTTTTCATTTAAAGAATATCAGGTTCTTACACTTGTGCCTGTCAACCTTGGTTTTCTTTCCTGCAGCCTCAGGCCTCAGAGCCTCATTCTGAGAGTTGTAATATGTTTTGGATGTATTTATCACAGCCATATGGAGCGAGGGCTCAGTTTGTTACTGCCCATTATTGCTATCGAAGGGAGTTCATTCAGAAAACAGAGCTTTGGGAGCTTCGATTAGTTCAGTGACACTACACTGCCTTAGTTTCAAAAGAGCAATGGTTTGATTGGATGACATTATATTTTCTTTTAAATCAACCAAAATGATAAAATTGCCGTCAAGGATAGGCTTATACATAAGCTAAGGAGGTTGGTTTCAAGATTCAAGAAGACTAGGATATCCAATCAAATGGCAGCTTTTTCATCTTGTTAAAATCATTCACTCATTGTGTATTATTGAGTTCTTATGGGGCAGTCCCAAGGGTCCCAGGGACAAATAAGACATAGTCTCTGACACAAGAAGCTCACAGTCTAGTGAAGGTGAGTGCCTAGGACTAGATAAACCATTAATAAAGGCAAACAATTATGAGTTATGGGAATTCAAAGAAAAAGAAATAGGTCAATAAACATGTTAGAAGATGCTCAACATCATTACTGATCAAAAGAATGGCAAAGATAAATGCCATCCTTAAAGGCCTAAAGGATACAGGAATAGTGACCCCCATTATGTCTGTTTAATTCACCAGCCTGGTATAGCAAAATCAACCAAGTGGTAGTTGCACGTGCAGCTGCTGTGCCAGATGGGGCGTCTTTCCTAGAGCACATTAATATGTTCTCAAGTCCATGGTATGTAGCCATTGATCTGGCGAATGTTCCTCTTCCTTCCCAGTCAGAAAGGAAGATCAGAGTTACATTCCCTTGTAACAGACAAAACTACACATTTACAGTCTTGCCCCAGGCCTGTTAACTCTTCTACCCTCCCACAACCTAGTCTGATGAGACTGGTGCTGCCTAGATATCTTGCAGACTATCACACTGATCGCTATATTGGAGATACCAGCTTATTGGGCCGAATGAGCAAGAAACTGCTAGTATATTGAAAGTGTCATTGAGACACATACGTTACAGAGAGTGGAAGAAAACACTATGGAGATTTAGGGGCCTGACCAATCAGTGAAATTTTTAGGGGCTAATGGTCTGTATGCCAGGAATGTTCGCTTCAAAGTAAAAGATGAATTACTGCATCTTCTACTCCCCCATTAAGAAAAAAGCACCATGCTGTGTAGGCCTATTTGGGTTTTGGAGGCAGCATATTCCACAGCTGGGAATACTGCTCCATCCCATATAGTGAATGATATAGAAGGCTGCCAGTTTTGATGGGGACCCAGAGCAGAAAAAGGCTCAGCAGCAGGTCGGATTATAGTGCACATGGCCATGCTGCGTGGACCATATGATCTGGCAGAACCCATGTATTTGAGGTATCAGTGGTGGGAAAAGATGCCCATGGAGTTTATGACAAGGCCTAGGGGGAGAATCACAGCGTAGACCCCAGGGGTTCTGGAGCAGGGCCATGCCATCTATAGCCAGGAATGACATCACTTTTCAAAAAACAACTCCTGATTTGCTACAGGATTCTGGAAGAGACAGATTGTCTGAGCATGGATCATCAAGTTGACCGTGCAGCCAAAGCTGCTCAATCAGATCTACCAAGTCATGAGGTCAGAAGACCCAGCAGCCATTCGTCATAAGATGGACATGGTACAACTGCCATTGGGCATAGCAGGGCCAAAGGGACGAAGGCAGCAGGTGTCCCAGACAGCTGTCACCCACCACCTTTGCACAAGTGTAGCTTTCTCAGCTTGTCTATGGCTGTCTGAGGAGCTCCTTATATCCAGCTGGAGGAAAAAGAGCCAAGCTCTGTTCTCAGGTCAGTCAGCTTGGTATAAGTGAGCAAGACAAAAATAGACTGGCTATGCTGCAGTTTCACATGGGTGTCCTTGAAAGACAGCAGAGGGAATAATCCTTCCAATGGGCAGAGCTTTAGATAGTGCACCTAGTGATCCACTTTTTGTGGAAAGGAAAAGGGCCCAAGGGGAGAATATACATGGATTTCATGGGCAGTGGTATATAGCTTATCTGGTCAGTTAGGGGTCTGGAAGAAATAAGATTGGAAAATTGGGGACAAGGAGATCTGGAGTAGAAGTATGTGGTTAGACCTATGAGAGTGGGCACCAAGTGTGAATACCATTGTATTTCATGTTAACACTCACCAGAGAGTGTATACCATGGAAAAAGTAAACAGCCACAATATGCAGTTGACCACAGCCAGACTCTACCTAAGGCCACCCCAGAGTTGACACAATGGGTGCATAAATAGTAACCATGGTGGCATAGAGAGAGGGTCTGTGTGGACCCAATAGTATGGGCTCACACCTGGACTGATCTAGCTATTGCTGATGCTGAGTGTTCAGCCTGCCAGTTACAGAGACTAACTGAGTCAGATAACGTCTCCATCCCTTGAGAAGAAAAACCAGCCACTTTCAAGTTGATTAAATTAAACCTTTTCCACCCTGGATAGAGCTGCAATTCATTTTCACTGGAATAGACATACACTCCAGATATGGCTTTGCTTGTAGGGCTTTATTCAGCATAACTCTCTGAGGGTTTAGAGCGTGTTTGATCTACTGTCTCGGGATCCCATTTGACTATAACAAGGGAGCTCAAACAAACAAGGAGTATGAAGCCATGGACACATGGCCATGGAATCGTTCATCTTTTTACACACTACATGATCATCAGGAAGAGGTAAGGCTGCTTTTAAGCAATGGAGGGCATAGAGTTATATCTTTGGTACCCAGTTGATTCATTTGGAGACCTTGGTATGCTCTTGCCCAATATTTATGATAAATCGACAAATGCATAACCTGAGAAGGTTATGGTGACCACAGGCTCAAACCCCTCAGGATGGACGGTCTAGACTATGCCACAATGTAAGTCACTGAGACCAGAAGAGTTGCTAGCTAAGGGTAAAGGGGATCAAGAATGGATAGTAGAAGAGGGAGAGTATCAGTTGCAACCTCAAGACCAGTCATGTCAGTGGAGGTTGTAGTTGGTCCCACTAACTTCTCTGTAAGTTTTTCCCAGGAAAAGGGGCCCACCAGAATCCTGGAAGAGCCATTCCCAGAGTTTAAATGAAGAAGTGGGGCTGTGTGGCACAAGGTGTGGGCTGTAGTCAATGCTATTCTACACTGCCTAACCCTTCCCTCCTAGGACTGGTGGACCTATTCCCTCTCCGCTAGCAGCCCTTGCCCAGGAATATCCCTCAGCTGAAGAGAGTTACCTTACCCAAGTCATACCCCTTTCCCAGGTCAGGTCAATTCAGGGTTATAAAAGTCCAGCCCCATCGCCCCAACTCAGGACAACTCTGAAGGACCATCCCAGCTTCAGAGCTCCCTTGGGACTGGCTGAGGTCTTCATACTACATTGCTTAATTTTATCTATCTAATCTCATTCCTTTTTCTCCCTCCACCCAAGAGCAATCCCTAATGAACTTCCTGTATGCTAATCTTCACAGAGTACTTTCCAGGGAACTGGATCTGCAACATAACTCCTCTAGTCCGATGGTAACAACTCTTGGAGCAGGGATCAGCAAACTTTTTTAAAAAGGGTCAGACAGTAAAGATTTTAGGCTTTGTGAGCCATATGGTCTCTGTCACAATACTCAGCTCTACTTTGTAGCGCAAAAGCAGCCTTAGACAGCATGTAAATGAGTGAGTGTGGCTGTGTTCCAACAACACTTCATTTATAGAAGCAGGCACTGAGCTGCACTCAGTCTGTGGGTCTTACTTTGCTAACCCCTGCTCTAGAGAATTTTTTTTACATGTGTACAAAGTAGACATGTTCAGAGATTTTAATTGGAACATGGTTTGTAATTTTAGAAAAAATTAAATGTACAGTAAAAAAAGTGGTTAAATAAAATGTGCTACTTACACATTTTTAGAATACTGTACAATACATAGAATGGGTTTAGATCTATATAACAGCACTGTCCAATAGAAATATATTAACATGAGCCACATGTGTCATTTAAAATTTTCCAGTAGTTGGGGAAACCAGGATGGCTCAGTGGGTTAAGCATTCACCTTGCAGCCCCAGGGACCGAGGATCGAATCCTGGCCCCAGCCCATGATGGACCCCTATGCTGAACTGGGGCGTGCCCCCAATTCGGTTCTCACCAGGGTGAGACCCTGGCCCAGTTCCTGCCCTGTGCAGCCCCGTGCCCACCTGTGGAATGAAACCATGTGGAAAAACCAATGATGTGCAACTATGGAGACTGTTCTGGGCCCTCCCCTTCTCTTTGTCTCTGTATTTCTCTCTATCTATCTATCTGTCTATCTATCTATTTATCTATCTTTGTCAAAAACAATAAAAATAGGGAAGCTGGGGGAAGCTGGGATGTCTCAGTGGGTTAAGCGCTCACTTTGCAGCACCAGGGACCCAGGATCGAATCCCGGCCCCGGCCCATGCGGAACCATATGCTGAACTGGGAGCTCCCCCAGTTCAGTTCTCTCTCTGTATCTCTCTCTTCCTCTCTCTCTCTCTCTCTCTCTCTCTCTCTCTGCCAAAAATAAATAAATAAAAATATATTAAAAAAATAAAAAATAGGGAAGCTGGGATGGCTCAGTGGGTTGAGCGCTTGCTTTGCAGCCCTGAAGACCGAGGATCGAATTCCAGCCCCAGCCCATGCAGACCATATGCTGAACTGGGGAGTGCCCCCAGTTCAGTTCTTGCCGGGACCCATGCGGGAGGCTCCTGGCCCAGTTCCTGCCCTGCGCAGCCCTGTGCCCACCTGTGAAGTGAAACTATATGGAAAACTAATGCTGTCAACTATGGAGACCGCTCTGGGCCCTACCCCTTCTCTCTGTCTCTCTCTGTCAAAAAACAATAAAAATAAATCTTTTAAAATTTTCTAGTAGTCACACTAAAAAAAATGTAAAAAGAGGTATGCCGAGATAGCTCAGCAGTTGAGGGCTTGCCTTGCAGTTGTGAGGTCTGGGGTTCAACTTCCAGCTCTGGTCCTTGCAAACCCATATATTGAACTGCAGCACAAGTGATAACTGCCCGGATGGTATGGTGGTGAAGGTTATCCCCTTCCATGCAGGAGGCCCCTGGTTCAGTTCCCACCCCCCGTGGCCCCACATCCACCTGTGGGGAATGAAACCATGTCACAACTAATGATGTACAACTATGGAGACTGCTCTGGGCCCTCCCCACTACTCTCTCTCACCCTTACAAACAAAAAAATATTTTTTAAAAATGTAAGAAGAAATAGGTGAAAATATATTTTGAGCTCTATACACCCAAAATATTATTGCCTCAACATATGATCAACATAAAAATCATTAAGATACTGTACATTCTTTTTTGAGTACCGTCTTTAAAATCTGGTGTGTATTTTATACCTACAACACATCTCAATTTGGGTTAACTACATTTTCAAGTACCTAATAGCCATATGTGGCTAGTGGTTACTATATTGGACAGCAGGGATCTGTAAGTGCTACCATAGAAACATCACTGAGACAAATTAAGTGAAAAAGGAAAGTCACAGAACAATCTGGACAGTCTGAATCATTTATATAAGGGGGAAAAAACTATTTTTATAGGACTATATTGAAAAAAAAGAGAAGCAAGAAAACTGTGTGTACAGATGCATATCCAAGTTAGAGGTTTTGGGTGGAATGGGGGGTGTGGCCAGGAGGGACTCACTCTCCCCCTTACCTGATATTTTTAAATAAGCTTTTTACTTAAAAATAATGTTAAGTTTACCAAAAAGTTACAAAGATAATACAGAGAGTTCCTATATGCCCTCGCCCAGTTTCCCCTGTTGTTAACATTTTGCATTAATGTGGTACATTTGTTGAAATTAAAAGCCTACCATGGGTACTTTACTGTTAACTAACCTCCAGACTTCATTCACACTTCACCAGTTTTCCCACTAATGACTTTGACAGCCTTCAGCAGTGCGGGCCAGGTATTTTGTAGAAGGTTCCTCAATTTGGGTTTGTCTGATGATTCCCACATGTCTAAACTGAGGTTATGAGGAGATGCTGGGATAACTCAACAGGTTGAGCGCTTGCCTTGCAACCACAAGTTCCGGGGATTGAATCCCAGCCCCAGCCTGTGCAAAACCCACATTCTGAACTGTGGTGCACCTGGCAATCACCAGGATGGCGGTGAAGGTTCTCGCCTCCCATGCAGGAGGCTCCTGGTTCAGTTCCCACCCACGCAGCCCCACATCCACCTGTGTGCAATGAAACTATGTCACAACTAATGATGTACAACTGTGGAGACTGCTCTGGGCCCTCCCCACTTCTCTCTCTCTCTCTCTCTCACCTGCTCTCAAACAATAAAATAATCTCTTTAAAAAATAATAAACTGGGGTTATGGATTTGGGGGAAGAATAGCACAGATGTGAAGTGCCCATCTTGTCACATCTCGTCATCGTGTACAGGCTACCCACATCATTCGTCCCTGGTGATACTACCGTGATTGGGAGGCTGTGGTGTTTGCCAGCTCTCTGCACCGTGAAGTTACTGTTTCCCTTCCATACTCCATTCTCTGGAGGCAAGTCACTAAGACCAGACCCTACTCAAAGGTGGGGAATTAAATGCCTTCTGGAAGAGGGTAGATTATCTACTTATATTATTTGTAATTCTTCCCTAAGGAAGATTTGTTCAGACTTCCCCATTTAATAATTTGTTCACTTATTTATTTAATATCAATATAGACTTAACATGTTTATTTTATACTTTGGCTTATCATCCAATCTAATTGTTTTTTCACAGTGAATGTAAATTAACATATTGTATGTGGGTGTGTGTGTGTATACAGAGTGCCAAAAAATATATACACTTTTTAAGGAAGGAAAAAACTGTACTAAAATTGTAATAATATATACTGATAACAAAAGATGAATCCAAGTCATGGTTGACTTCTGCAATTACAAGAGGTGCTCAAAGTGGCATCTAGACACTTCTAATTATGGCAAACTACTTAAGCAACATTGACCAAAGTGACCGCTTGTATCACTACACATACCATTTCAATTTACATGTGGGGGAATCCGGGATAGCTCAGCAGGTTAAGTGTTTGTTTGCAGCTCTGGGGTCTGAGGATCAAGTCCTGGCCCTGTCCTGTGTGAACCCATTTGCTGAATTGGGGTGTGCATCCCATGTGGGAGGTCCCCAGCCCAGTTCGCACCCTGTGCGGTTCCCACCCACCTGTGTGGAATGAAACCATGTTGAAAACTGATGACACACAGCTATGGAGACTGCCCTGGGCCCTCCCCCTTCTCTCTGTTTCCCTCTCTCTGTCAAAAACAATAAAATAAATCTTTAAAAAAAAATTTAACATGTGTCTCAAACTTACCATAAATGCATGCAATTGTTAGGCATGTTGGAGGTTCTGTTGTATACTCCATTGTCATACTTCCACAATGTTCTCAAATTTCAAATACCACTTCAAAATGGTCTTGCATGCCTGGAACAACAACCGTGCTTCCGCCATTTTCGTTGACTGTCCTGCCTGTCGCATGATGATGCTAGCATTCGTTTGATTAACACCATCTTTTGAGGGAATGTCTCACTATACATTGCCACTGTAATACAATTCAACTTTGAAAAATAATACATAGATAGCATCTCTTAAAATGTGTATATATGTATATATATATATATATATATATATATATATATATATATAGCAGAAAACATACAAACAAGCATGCTGTGTTAGAAGCAAACTATTCTCATACGATTGGCAAGATTTTTTCCTCCACTGCTGTGTGACTGCCTTTGAATAAGATAATCATTGGCTTATTGCTATTCAGCTGGCAAACTAGGGGAAGCCGGGATGGCTCAGCAGGTTAAGTGCTCACTTTGCAGCCCTGGGGACCAAGGATTGAATCCCGGCCCCGGCCTGTGTGGACCCATATGCCGAACTGGGGTGTGCTTCCCATGTGGGAGGCCCCCAGCCCAGTTCCTGCCCTGCTCGGCCCCCGCCCACCTGTGTGGAATGAAACCATGTTGAAGACTGATGATGTACAACTGTGGAGACTGCTCTGGGCCCTCCCCCTTCTCTCTATCTCCCTGTCAAAAACAATAAAATCTTGAGGAAAAAAAAACAAAAACAAAACTGGCACCCTAAGACAAGCTATTTTAACTCTCCAGGCCTCAATTTCCCCATCTGAGTAAGAAAATCTTTCATAAAATGGTCTCAGAGGAGAAGGGAATGTTTGTATGTTTATAGGTTTTGTTTTTGTTTTTTGTTTAGTTTTGTTTTGGGCCTTTTCATAGACCTTAAGTTCCTAATGACAAGGATTATCGTCTTATATATGTTGGAAAACGAACCCAGAGCTAAAAGCCTTTGAGAACATTGCATAAGCATAATCAATATTTATATCCCCTGTCACAACCCCAAAAAGTCCTGTCTTGCTCTCTCTCCTCTAAGTGGGGTTTGGTTTTCTTATTCTCTGTCTGTTGCAGGACTCCATCCAGGATACGTCAGTCATCATGCCTCTCCAGTCTCCTCTCTGTGTTTCAGTCTTGCCTTGTTTCCCATGACCTTGACAGTCTTTTCCTGTTCTCCCTCAGCTTTTTCTCCAGTGGATGAAATCTACCCTGAGGCCTCGCATACAAGGCCTTTCCCTGACAGGCATCAGCTGACCTCTTTGGCCATTCTTGTCCCTCTCACCTAAACTACAGCAGCACTGACCTTATCACCACCATGTGGGAAAATGCTTACGGAATAGCTCCCTCCTCTAAGTGTGGCCCTGACATAGGCCTCAGGGCACAGAGATGAGCCAGATAAGGACTCTAGACCAGAGCTCAGAGTCCGGCAGGGGCACTGCGCCATCAGTCCACAGCGATCTGACAGAATGGAGGGATGCATGGAGGCCTGTGGGAGCAGTGTGGAGGGAGGGCCTAGCTGCCTGAGGAGGGGCCTGGTCCAGAGAGAATCAGAAAGGCTTTGCAAAGATGCTGATTGTTGAGCTGGGTTTTGACAGGTATACAGGAGTTTACCAGGTAGTGAATGGGCTGGGAATTTCTACCTGGGGAATTTTAAAGATTTTGAGATAAGGAAATACCTATTATAGGTACAGTATCAGGGGCTTGCTATATGGGTAACTGTTCGTCAACAAATATTGGTCACCTATAGCACATCAGGCACTATTTATTTGTTGTCCCCTCCACCTAAATGTGGAGACTGTGTCTGACTCACTTCTGTGTGCCCAGCAGAACCGGAACTCAATGCACAGGCGCTGAATGAGTGAATTAGAAGACCAGGTGAGACCCAGTGCCTGGGTTCTACTTAGGATCTCACCCTGCGGAACTGGGGTTAAGCTTTCCCTCAGCCATGGGTTTTTCACGGTTTGAGGGTTTCCTGGATTAGGAAATCTCTCTCCATTCAAGAGCTGCCTCCGCTCCTGCCTGATGCAGTGAGCGCAGCTCCCTGAGGCAGCACTAAGGGTGGGATTGCATCAGAACTGGAAAATGCACGGCCCATGGAAGGTTCACTGCAGGGGGACGTAGCCCACGTGGCCACGGAGGACATGAATTGAAGCCCGGCCCACAAGGGAAAATACATCTAGCATTGTTACGGTGCCTCAAAGCCAGTACTTAAGCTGATCAAATATCAGAATTCTTAAAAGATATTATCTGGGAGGATGACTATTTGGCAGAAGAGAGTCAAAACAGTCAAAATCCCAACCACCATGTAGTAAGCTCCTGTTATTTGCTAGAGACTAGACTAGGTTCTCTATACTCTCACTCTCATTGTTACCTCCAAAGCGTAACCTCAATTCTTACCTTCTCCCCACCCCCAATGCCAGACAGCACTCTCACCTCATCTCTTTGGGGAGTGCTCTTGACCCTCCAAAAATCAATTCTCTACCTAGCAGCAGAGGGAACATCTAAAACATACCTCAAGTCGTGCCACCCCCTGCTCAAAGCTCTCTGGTGGCCTGTGTCACATAAGTCCTTACATGGCCTACAGTGTCCCACAGGTCTTGACCTCTAGCACTGTCTCCACCTCGTCTCCTACCCTTGGCTCCCCTGCCCTGATCTTCTGTCCCTCAAACCCATGGACTATGGCCCTTCCTTGGGGCATTTGCAACCCTTGCTCCATTTGCCTGGTGCACGCTCATGGTCTTGTGTTGACTCCTGCTCATTCAGGTCTTGCTTCCTCAGAGACGTCTTCCTTGGCCACCCTCTTTAATTAGGCCCTCATCCCACAGTCGCTGTCTGCCACATTAGTGATTTTTTTCTTTACGGGGCTTACCACCCTCTGAACTTAATTGTTTTTAATTGTATTTAATTGTTTGCTTCTGCCTCCTGAACACACACTTCCTGGGAACAGCGACCTTGCCTGTCTTCTCCACTGGCTCTCCAACGCCTGGCGCAGGAGTGGCCCCTAGCAGGGCCCCACTGCACATGCGTATACAGAGTGGATGTGCATGTGAACAAATAAATAAATGGCTCCCCGCTCCCCACCTCCAGGCTGGCCCAGGAGAGCCCTGCAAGGTCTGTGCTCTGTAGGAAAAGCAGTGTGTGGACTGACAGATGGTGTAGAGTCCCACGCTGAGGCAAGGCTTTTATTAGTCTGAGTTGTTTTTGCTTGGAATAGGATTAGCATAAATACTGTCCCAGGCAAGTGGATAAGGTAAAGCTCTGTTGGTTACATTCAGATTTTGTTTCCCTGCTGCAATCCAGAACCATCCTTTTGATGGTTAGTCCAAGTCGTAGCTGAGGGTCCTGCTCAGCGAAGTCAATGGGAGTGGGACTGGGAAGGGTCACACACAGAATCCTGTCCCCTCTCCACATTAACCTCCAGAGTGACTTCTCGAACCCCTAAAATCCAACCTTACCACACAAGGCAGAAAGTCTTTTACTGGATGAAGCCCAAGTGCCTTATAATAATGAAGATGAAGGGGAAGCTGGGATGGCTCAGTGGGTTAAGCACTCACTTTGCAACCCCAGAGACCTAGGATCGAATCCCAGCTCCAGCCCAGGTGGACCCATATGCTGAACTGGGGTGTGCCCCCAGTTCAGTTCTTGCCGGGGCCTATGTGGGAGGCTCCTGGCCCAGTTCCTGCCCTGCGCAGCCCCGTGCCCACCTGTGGAGTGAAACTATATGGAAAACTGATGCTGTCAACTATGGAGACTGCTCCAGGCCCTCCTCCTTCTCTCTGTCTCTCTCTGTCAAAAAACAATAAAAATAAATCTTAAAAAAATAATAATGATGATGATGATGATGTGACAATGGCAGCTACCACATAATGCTTACAACCCTCATAACAGCAGATGGGTATCATTATCCTCGTTTGTCAAATGAAAAACTGATGCCTCAGCAAGATGCTATGACTTGCCCAAGGCTACTCAGCCAGCATGCCACAGACTCAGGCTTAAAGGCAAGCTGTGGGTGGATGGGCATTCAAAGCCCTTCCTGAGCAGGCCAGCCTCCCTCTCCAGTGAAGCTGCCATGCTTTGCCAGGTGCCCAGGTGTAAGCCAAGTCAAAGGCAGGTGTTTGCCTCAGGAAACTCCTATTTTCTGGCCAAGAAGCATCACTTGCTTTAACCTCTTCTTCTTTATTATTATTATTTTTTTAAGATTTTATTGATTTTTGACAGAGAGAGACAGAGAGAAGGGGGAGGGCCCACAACAGTCTCCACAGTTGACATCAGTTCTCCATATAGTTTTACTCCACAGGTGGGCGTGGGGCCGCAAAGGGCAGGAACTGGGCCGGGAGCCTCCTGCATAGACCCCGGCAAGAACCGAACTGGGAGCACACCCCAGCTCAGCACATGGGTCCTGCCTGGGCCGGGGCCGGGATTCAATCCTCGGTCCCCAGGGCTTCAAGGCAAGCGCCCAACCCGCTGAGCCATCCCGGCTTTCCCATAACCTCTTCTTCTTTAGCTCCATCAAGGAGCATTTAGCTTTGGGGGGATAGGAGGAGTCATTTCCTACAAAATAGAGTTCTTAGAAACTGCTTTGGAATAATATAGGAGGGCTGTTGGGAAAAATCCAGCCATTGTCAATATAACAAGAACGGTTACATGGCTGGATACTTTCCAACCAGCCCTTGTATATAACAATAAAAGCTAACATTTATGGAGTATTAAGTGTTAAGACTGTGCTAAATGTTTTACATACATTATCTTACTTTGAATTCAATTTATTTATTTGAATAAGGAACACCCTTCACAGGATTTTTTTTAAGAGTTCCAGAAAGGTAAATGGCAAGGAGGTACCGTAAGTTTCTTCCACTCCTCTGTACTCCTGCCTCCCACTTCCCTTCCCAGAGCCCACACTGTGACTAGTTTCTTGGATATCCTGCAGAGTTCATGAACTACTATCTCATTTAATCCTCTCAACAGCCCTTTGAGACAGGTATTATTATCCTTGTATCACAAATCGAGGAACCAAGTTCAGAGACAGGAAGCCACTTACTCAAGTGACACCCCTGGGATTTTGCCCCAGATGGGCTGGCTCTAGAGTCCAGGTGTTCTCACCTGGGCCACACTGCGTCCCACAGGACGGGAAGGACTGGAAAGTTGAGTGGAGAAGTGTATGCTGGGCAGTCGGCTGGATGTGCTCACTGACAGGCTTGCGCTTCACATACCGGTCTTGCAACAACGAATTCAAATTTGCGCCTCAGTAAAATGACAAATTGTGATCATCACGGACCTTTGAGGCTATTCACAAATCACCAGTTCTGAATCACTCTGGCCATCAGTTCTTGCTGGTCCCTGCCTTCTTGTACCTGCATGCTCTTGGTGTGCCCTTCAGAGGCGTTGGCTCTGACAAGCTGCTTTGGATAAATAAGATGAAGTGAGGTGGAATAGAACGGACACAGCTGGGCAGTGGCACAACCTGGGTTATGCTTCAGCGCTGCCTCTCTGACCTGCATGGCTGGGGCAGGTCATGCCACCTGTGTCTTCACTCATAAGGTGGGAATAATTACATCTAACTTAAAAGGCTCGAGGATCCTAGGTGAGGTAATGAAGGCCAAATGGCAAGTAGCAAAGCCTCATGCAAGTGGCAATTTTCTTTTCTTTTTTAAGATTTATTTTATTGTTTTTGACAGAGAGAGAGACAAAGAGAAAGGGGAGGGTCCAGAGCAGTCTCCATAGTTAAACATCATCAGTTTTCTACATGGATTTATTCCACACAGGTGAGCAGGGGCCTCACAGGGCAGGAACCGGGCCGGTGGGACTCCCACATGGGAAGCACACCCCTGTTCAGCATATGGGTCCCCAGGGCTGCAAAGCGAGCACTTAACCCGCTGAGCCATCCCGGCTTCTGCACAATTTTCAATAACAGTAAAAGCTGGAGTAAATCTGGTACTCTCCATGGAAAAACACCTGGCTCAATTCACACTTACTGTATGTTCACTTCTTTCCATCCTACCCACGCACCTGCCTTTGTAAGATCCTTTTACCAAATGCTTTTTGTCTATTGTCTTGCCAGCCCTTGCCTCCTCTCTGAGGGGCAGAATGGGCAGGAACTGTCACCCTCAGTTTACAGATGAGGAAATGGAGGTTCCAAGAGGGGAAGCGCCTTGCCCAAGGTCACAGAGCTAGTGAGAGGCGGTGTGGTCCTCATACCTGGCCTGTCACTGCCCTGCCCTCGCCCACAGTCCTTAGCCTGGTACTTGAGGCTCATCGGGACCTGCCTCCTGCCTCCCTCCTCAGAGCCATCTCAGCACACAGCCTCTCCCAATGCATCACCATTCTTCAGACATGCAATGAGCTCTCTTAGCCCCTTGTCTTTGTACCCGAAGTTCCCTCTGCCAGGCTATGTGGTGGACCCCTACCCGTCCTGTGTCTTTTTCTCCTGTAGATCCCATGACAGGTGCCTGGCACAATAAGTTGTATTGTTCTCCTCACTACTGTATTGATCACGTTTCAGAGTGATTTAGAGCCCTGGCTCTGGAGCCAAATGGCCTGGGTTTAAATCCTGGTTCAGCCTCTTACTAGCTGAGTGATCCTGGGCATGTTACTTAACCTCTCTGTGCCATGGAGATGTGTTCTCAACTATATCATGGGTACCTACTTGCTGGGATTGTTGTGAGAAGTGAAAAATGTGTGTAGAACAATAGCACAGGGCCTGGCCCAGAATCAGCACTCAGTATTGGCTAGCGTTATTATTTCCTATTACTCGTATTCAGTGGTGCCTTCCTTTTCCCAGTCCCTGTGACGGGCACACAAGCTGACTCAGACGCAGCGTCTGGCCTCAGAACCCAGGGGAGGGGAGAGGCACGCCCACACTCCATGACAAAGCATTCATTCCGACCAAGTCACTGTTTTGCTGAAATCATCCTGTGCCCATGTTCAGGGCACCTCGGAGCAGACCCCATCTTGCAACCACTCCTCCTCACCCGCCAGAGGTTGCCTGGGTCCTTGTATTCCTTGCCCCATGAGGGTCTCATCCACGAGGAACGGCTTCCGTAGCTCCCCCTTGTCTCTGTGTTAACCCCAGAGGCAGGCTGCTCCCACAGCACAAGGGAGAGCCAGCGCAGCAACATTTATCTCCCTGGGCTGCTTCCCCAGCTGAGATTTATAGGCTGTGCCTGTCACAGCGACCCTGTAGGCTCGATTACAGATCTGCTTCCAGGCTGGACTGGGGCAGGAACCTGCCTACATTTGCCAAGCGGCCCTGAAAGAGCCATGGGCCCTGTGAAAACCTGGGACCTCAAAGAGCTTACAGCTCCAGCAGCTACCTTGCTTGTCACATATGAGGACACTGAGGCCAGAGATGGGGAGAGACAGCAAAAGTTCCCACCAGGGAAAACGGGCCCAGTGTGCAGTCTCTGCTGGCCTCTGAGAGCCATCAAGGAGTTTCTTTTACTGTACATGAGTATATGACTTTATTCTTACTCAAATCGCTTTATTTTTCTATAACAAAACCATTTGCTATGCAAATGTGCTTTGAAACTTAAGCCTACAGAAAACCATTGCACTTCCATAAACCAAGACCATATCTGTCCACACAAGCACATTGGGAACAGCTGAGGTGCAACCTAAACATTGCCCAGGTCCACCAGCCTGTGACTACAAAACAGAGTCCCGCTTTTGTCCAAACAACAATGACCCTGAGCCCCCTTCTGCATCAGCAGGAACTTATCCTTCTCACAGTGTCCCTCGGCTATACCTAGGAGCCCCCAGAAGTGGCCATACACCAGCCTGTCGATTGCAGTCCCCATAAGATAATTGCCTGTCCTTCTGCAGCTCTGATTCCTTCTTCATCAAGACCCTCAATGAGTGAGGCCCTGGGAGGGAGTCTCAGTGCTGCCACCACTAACGGTGCCTCTGCAGGGCCAGGGCCTGGGCCTAAAAGTGCTCCACACTGTCTTCTCTGAGTGTGACCACCCAGTGGAGCTGTGCCCCCATGGAGTTTCGACATCCAGGTCCCTTGACACCCAGTCCCACCAGGTACAAGGATTGGGTACCCCTTGTGGACTAAAAACCTATCAGCTGAGAGTCCTTAGGCCACCTCCCATCTGAATCTGAGCAACTTCAGCCGTGACTTGGGTGAAGCTCCTACTTGCAAGGGTTGTCATGAGGAGGACATTTGTACATGATGCCTGGCACATAGTAGGTGTTCAATGAATGGCAGTTGTTATTATTCTTATAGTGTCTGGGGCTGGGTTTCCCAAGAACAGGCTCTGAAACAAGAACTTGACACAAGTGGTTTATTTTAAAGGCGATCAGAAGACACACCTATAGAGGCGCTAGGAGGTGAGACAAGGAAGGTAAAGGGGATGTTATCAAGGAAGTGTCTGCAGTAATAAGCCAGGGTTCAATGCCACCAAGAAATGCTGGGTGATAGTATAGAATGTGCCTCCAAGTTGTCCCAACCCAGGGATGAGTGAGCTAGGTGTATATTCACAGTCACTGCTGGGATCTGCTGGGGGCAGGGGGGTGCAAGTTAAGTCTCTGGCACCTTTCCTGCATGTGTGCCCCAGGCTGAGTGGGCTCTGAGGCCAGAGAAAGTCCTCAGGCAGAGCCGCGGGGGCTGGCACTTGGAAGCTATCAGGTCAGCATGCCCAGAAATGGCTAGTGCCAGGGAACACGGGCAAGACGCTGTGAGCTTCCACTACAGATGCCACAACGCATCCCTTCATCTAAAAGACAAGATGCTAAGAGCCTCTCCTTCAGGCTGAGGGAGCCCAGGAGGAGGGTGAGGAGGAGGGTTCTAGTTCCAGCTCAGTCACCTTCAAATTGACAGTGACCTTGGACTGAGCAGTCTCTGGTCCTTAGTTTCTTCTCCTGTCAAGTTCAAGGCAGATGGGGATCTTGAGGTCCCACACACTGTGAAGTTCCATAGTTCACCTGGATTTGTTCATTTGAGCCTCACAGTACCTCCTAGGAGAGGGTCGGCAGGGCCAGTGTGTTTCCCTGTTGAGAGCTGAGGAAATTCAGACTCAGAGAAGGGAAGTGGCTAGGCCAGTGGTTCTCAAAGTGTGGTCCCCCCACCTGCAGCATCAGCATTGCCCAGGCACTTGTTAGATGCACGTTCTTAGGCCCGATTTTAGACCCACTAAATTGGAAACCCTGGGATTGGGGCCCACTATCCATGGCACCTCTTGGTGCAAGTTGGAGACTAAGATTATACACTGAGTTACAGGCAAAGCTGAATAAAGCTGGAGCTAGAGGCTAAGCTCCTGCCTCCCAGGCTGCCCATCTGCTTTCAGCACAGCGCCTGCGCTCATAGGCCCTCCCCAAATAGCAAGGAAGTCTTTAGGCCTCAGCCCACCCCCCTTTCTGACCACTCCTTCTCCAGGGGCCCTCTTGTGCTGTGCTGTGTCTGCTATTGGTCTCTCTGTAGGACAGTTTGGAGCCCTAGAATGTCAGGGCACTGGGCAGCCAAGTGAATCCACCTTGGAGAAGAGGAGCCCCTGGCTCTCAGTCACACCGCAACGTGAGCCAGCCAGAGCCCCTCTTCCCTCCAAGCTCCCACCACAATGCGAGGGTCACCTCTGGGCTGGGCACCACTGTGGCAGCTCTGGGAGACTAGACTGGGTGCCAGCTCGCAGTGAGGTGAGCGTGGGGTCCTTTGAGCCACCAGGATGCAAGGCCGACCCTCCCTGTGACTTAAAGTGTTCCTGGGGTGTCTCAGCTTCTTCCAGATGCCTCCCCCTTCCCATCTGCTGTGCACGTATGAGAAATCTCAGCTCTCGGAGAAGGAAAGAAAACCACAAGTTTCTAGTTATCCCTTTGTTACCTACCTCCTTCCCAGGGCCACTTTAGCACCGGGGCACCCATCAGTAATCCCCATGGTAGGGAACCCCTCTCTTGGCAGGGCACCAAGTGAAGGCTGCTCAGGGGCTGCGGCTAGTGAGGATGCAGCAGAGTCACTTCGGAAGGACAGCCGCTCAAATGCCGCAGAGCAGAGGGGACTCAGCCAAGTATCCTCAGTCGGCTCCTGCTTCCTGACCAGGGCCAAGGCTGAGCAGGCAAAGTGCACACTCCACACACACGTCTCCTGCAAGGGCTCTCGGACTTACTCTGACTTTGACTGCTCTGCACATCTGAGTCCAAGCGCACCAGGCACTGATCCCGGCTTCCATCTTCACCATGTCACGTGCCTGAGTCACCAGTGCTGTACTCATTCCCAAATACAAATCAAGGTTGTCGACTCATCCCCAGACTGACGGCTGCCATATCAGCACTGTTCACCACTTTGTCCTTGAAAGCCGTTCCTCTCGGTTTTTCCAACGTCACACTCTTCTGGTTTCTCCTCCTAGGTCTCAGGCTATTGTGGACTCCTTCATTTGTTCACCTAGGATTTAAGTTGCTATTGTCATGTGTTGGTCATTGTGCAGGGTCTGGTGACTCCGTGGTGTGCGAGATGGTCAGGTCCTGCCTTCCAGAGCACACAGTATAGCAGGACTCTCAGGGTCCTGTTCCGAGCCCCCTCCCACTTCCTTCCACTCTCTCCAGACAACCTCAGCTATGTGCTGACTATCAGGCCCAGTCTCCTGCCCAGACCTTTCTCCCAACTCTAGACCCACACCGCTAACTGCTTGGAGGACATTTCCACCTGGGTGGGCCACACTCAACTCAAACTTGCCAGGTCCAAACCAAACTCATGACGTTCTCCTCTGTCTGTGTCCCCCACCAGGCTGTGTGCTGCCTAAAGCCCTGTCGAGGTTGTGTTCATTTCTGTGCATGAGTCAACAGAGAAAAAAGGAAGAACATTAGTGTGGAGGTTACTGCGGCTGTGAGCTCTCAGTTTAGGTGGGTGGGTAAGACCGGAACACAAAGGAGGGAGAGAACCATCCTGTCCCTATAAGGAGCCCCGGGAGCTTCTTGGAGGTGGGGCATTTGAGAGGTAACATCTCTACAGACAGAGGTGGAGGCCATCAGAAGAACATGGGTAAAGCCACACCTACTTCCGGCAAACCTACTAGGCAGGGAAGAGAAATGGAGGACAGCTAGTTATCCTAGCGCAGTGGTTCTTCATAAGCCTTTCAAGGCCGCAGAAGCATTCTGACAAAGGAGGTAAGATAAGGAGCCCCTATCCAGGCAGGAGCAACAAACAGTACTGCTCTGCCCTACCCCATCCTTACCACACACTCACACACCATCCCAATTGCCACATACACCATTTCTTTTCTTTTCTTTTTTTAAGATTTATTTTATTGTTTTTGACAGAGAGAGAAGTAGAGACAGAGAGAGAAGGGGGAGGGCCCAGAGCAGTCTCCATAGTTGTACATCATCAGATTTTTTTTGACATAACTTCATTCCACACAGGTGGGCACAGGGATACACAGGGTGGGAACCGGGCCAGGGACCTCCCACATGGGAGGCACTCGCCTCAGAGCCAGGGGCCGAACCAGGGGTCTCTTACATGGAAGCTTGCCCCAGAAGGAACCCAACCGGGGCCCCACCCATGTGGGAAGCATACCAGAGTTTAGCATATGGATCCACATGGGCCATCGGGCTCTGCACAGGCCAGGACCAGGACTGGGACTCAATCCTCTGACCTCTAGGCCACAAAGCAGGTGCTTAACCTGCTGAGCCATCCCGGCTTCTCCCCACACACACCATTTCAACCAACGTATACACACACAAACACTCACACACATACCATCATCAACCAACCACTACACACACCATCTCAACCAAAATACACACACACCAACCACCACACACACCATTCCAACCAATACGCACACCATTTCAACCAACACATACACACACACATACTCACACACACACCAACCACCACTCACATCAGCCCAACTACCACACATACACCAATCACCATACAGACCATCACGACTATCACACACACCCCCCACCCCATTACACACACAGCAGCATCATTCTCCACAGGACACTTAGAAAACCAGCAGCACAGGGGAACAGGTAGAGGAATGCGTAGACGTGTCACTCCAAGAGGGAAGGAGCCTGGTCACACAGGACTCCAGCTTCACGCTGAGGCCGTGGGGAGCATAGAGGGCCCGCAGGACGACCCCCAGCAGCAGCGTGGGAACCAGCAGAGGGCCCTGAGGCGGCCATGGACAGCTGCCCAGACCGAAGCCCTCAAGGACCAAATGGGACGCTCTCACTCCTCCAGTGCAGGGTAGGTGAGAGGAGTATCCCCTGACTTGACTGGTATGACAAGAGTTCTCAGGACCTAGAAGCTGGCACAAGCCCAAGGCAACATTCTCATCCGTAAGCTGGGACCAGACCCCCTGGTCTGGCCGTGGTCTGATGAACGCAGCGGAGTGGCCGGAGGCCAGCAGGCCAGTGGTGCCAGCGTAATGGCAGCGGGGATGCGAGGGGAAGGAGCAGACTGCAGAGATGGTGGCACTTGGAACTCAGGGGACCGGCCGTGGGAGGTGAAGGGGACGGACGGATCAAAGAGGAGTCCACATGTGTGTCTGGGTGACCCAGAGTGGTAAAGCTGCTCCCTGAGAGAGGAACACTGAGGGAGGAAGAGCTCCGGGGACATAACGATTCCTTTTGAGGCCTATGTGGTGGCTGTGCCTGTGGGACAACCTGGCCCTGTCATCCAGACCAACGGGTGAGGGAACTGAACCCAGCAGAGAGGTCTGGGAGTTACCGAATACCAGGAAAACAGTAACAGAACCCCCAGGACGGAAGAGGTTGTCCTAGGTCTGTGGCCAGCAAGAACCCCTGCTGGGGCGAGGGCCCGGGGCCTCCTCTGACCCTTTGGACTAAGCTATGTCTCCAGGAAGCTGCCTCCACTGCATGGCTGTTTGCCCTCTGCCACATCGCTCATCGAGGGTGACTGGCTGGTCCAGTTTGCCCAGGACTGCCCCCAATTTGAAAACTAAAAGTCCCATGTCTTTGGAACCCCCTCAGTCCTGGGCAAACCAGGACAATTGGCCACATTTTGCTTTTCTCCGTTGTAAGGACTTGGTTGGTGTCTGTCTGCCTTAGTCTACAGGAGTAGGACATAAGAGCCAGGGAAAGGAAAAACATGCCGAGGATTCAGCGACTGATTTGGGATGTTGGGGAAAAACCTCAGAGAAGCATTTGTGGAACTTTTTCGGGTCAGGAAACTGGCACAACCCAGAGGCTCTGAGGGTGGTTTGCCCTTCCAGGTCCCCCAGGCCACTGTCCCCCAGCCCTATCCCTCTTTCTCTCCAGGGAGGCCACCGGTTTCCTGGTGCTGTCACAGATCCCTCCTCACAGCCCCACAAGGTGGCGCTATGCACAACACTAGCCCAGGCCCCTGCTAGGTGGGCAGAGAGAGGGACTTAGAGAGCACCGCCCACACCCCGAGCTGGCTCCCCCACTTTTCTGCAAGGCCGGGGGGTTCAGGAACTGTCTGATGGAAGAGGACATCCAACTGACCCACAGCACACATGGGCTTTCTCCCTCACCAGGCATTTATAAACCTGGCATACTCTCCTGCCCACACAGACCCCCAAATTCTCTTGCCACATGCCCCCACCCCCAGCCCTGGTTCCAGCTCCCTCTCTACTGGCTGTGTGACCTCAGGCAAGGCCTTCCCCTCTCTGGTCTCTCCCCTGCTCCTGCGGCTGGGCCGTCCTCTATCAGACCTAACGGGAGCTTGGGGGTGAAGTGGGTCCTGCTGAGAGACTTGGGTAATGAGACACGTGCAGGGCTGGAGGGTTTGACACACCTAAATCAGAGCTCCCCTCCACTGCTGACCCAGAGGACTCAGGCACCCTGATGGCCTCTCCAGGGGTGGCACTGTGTAAGGACCTGGCACAGGGCCTGGCACACCAGAGGCACTTGGGAAATCTTTGCTTCTTTTATGCCAGGGAGCTATCATTTTGTGGTGGGATTGGGTGGGGGCGGCAAACTGTGTGAAAGAAAGGATTTCCATAACGCTGACAAAGCTGGAGGTGCCAATGACAGGGAGCTGCATCCCCACAGGGGCAAGGGGTGGACCAGTCTCAGAGCCCACCTGACCCCTCCCCACCCACACTGCCCTGTGCTTGGCTCAGCTCCAGCCCTGTGAACTGTGCTAGGTATAAGCAAATCCCGAAGGAATGCGTGCCCAGGAGCACAGGGCTGCGGTCTGGGTGTTCCTGTGTGTTCAACTGTGAGTACGTGTGTGTGCATGCACACGTGTGCAGGAGGGTCTCTCTCCAAGCAGCTGAGAGTGTGTGCAAAATCTTTCAAATGAGCCCGTGGCTTAGCTTTGAATCCCAAAGACACGTATGGGCTTTGTGACCTTATCCGAGTCTCTTTACCTCTCTGTTGCCTCCATTTCCTCATTTATAAAATGGGGATTATGATGATAATAAGAACTGAATAATAGCACAAGCCTCATAGGATAAAGAGGTGACGTAACTTATATGAAAAGCAGTTAGCCAAGCACTTGGTAGCACATGGTCAGTATTCAAAAAACTGTTAGCTGCTATTTTATGTAAAGTGGTTTGCACTGTGTATTTGCTCATTCATTCATTTATTCATTCATTCATTCATTTATATTTTTTAAAGATTTATTTTACTGTTTGACAGAGAGAGAAAGAGAGACAGAGAGAAGGGGGAGGGCCCAGAGCAGTCTCCACAGCCACTCATCATTAGTTTCAACATAATTTCATTCCACGGGTGGATGCGGGGCCATGCAGGATGGGAACAAAACCAGGGGCCTCCCACATGGGAAGCACACCCCTGCAAACCGGGGGCCTCCCACATGGGAAGCACACCCCTGCAAACTGGGGGCCACCCACATGGGAAGCACACCCCTACAAACCGGGGGCCTCCCACATGGGAAGCACACCCCTGCAAACCGGGGGCCACCCACATGGGAAGCACACCCCTACAAACTGGGGGCCTCCCACATGGGAAGCAAGCCCCAGTTCAGTATCTGGGTCTGCACGGGCCAGGGCCAGGACTTGACCCCCAGAACCCTGCGGCTGCCAGGTGAGTGCTCAACCTGCTTAGCCATCCCGGCATCCCCCATTCATTCACTGACTACAGCTCCAAGCCAGGCCAGCCCTGTGCTGGAGACTAAGGACACAGAAATGAACTAGACATGAACTAGACAATGAAGCTCCTTGACCTCCAGGAGCTTCCAGAATGACACAGGAGATGGATCCGAACACCAACAGTGACAGCAGAGAATATGTTAGGAGAGGTGGCTGGGAGACAGAGCAAGGGAGAAGAGGGCCACTGGGAAAGGAGGGAGCCTATTCTGTGTCCCCACACACCCTGTGCCCCCACACACCCTGTGCCCCAGCCCCACTGGAGTCCTCCCTGTTCCTGAGCTGTCCACCTGCTTTCCTACCTCCAGGCCTTTACTCACTCACAGATTCCTCTACCCAGAAAGCCTGCCTCCCCCAAGCCCTACCTGGCGACTGTGTCTTTGAAAAACTCGGCCTCAACGGCACCTCCTCTGTCCCAGCTAGACCAAATGGCTCTTGGCTTTACACACCACGTTCATCAGAGACAAGCCATCTAATTGATGTGCAGCCAGCACGTGCATCCTCATGGGGCTACTTATTTCTAACCCCAGAGCCGTCATCAATTTGCTGTGTGACCTTAACATCATTTCACCTCTCAGGCCTCAGTTTTCCCCTCTGGGAAACGGGCACTGCCTCCTTCTCCGGACAGGTGTGAGGATCAAAGGGAAGAAATGTTTGAGGAAAGCCCTCTGCAAATTGTAAAATTCTGGGCACCTCTCCAGGGGAGTTTTTATTCAAACAGCTTCCTGGCCTCTCCTGGGTGTGAGCCAAAAAGTGTGCACACCCCGTAGGGCCAGGCTGCATTTACCTGGAGCTCAGGCGTGGTCGGGCAGTTTCTGTTTGGGGTTTGTTTCTGTTTGATTTCAAAGACAGGGAAACTCCCTGGCCCAGGTGATGTGAGCAGGGCCTGGTCAACATTGTTGCCAGGGGAATCCCGAGGGTGGGGGCCCTGACTGCCCCCCACAGTGATCAGGCAGAAACTTACCCCCCAGGAAAGAGACAGGGCAGTGGGTTTGCACTGCAAAGGACAGTGTCCCTTGTAGTCCTGTGGCTCTTCTGGGTGATTTTAGGCCAATCACCTTCTTTCCCAACTTTTAGCTATAAAGCCAGCGCACAAGACTTATGATCTGGAGATCTGGGGGCACCAAATGGGGACCAAGGGCTGACATGGCCACTAAGTCATGGAAGTCTCTTGACACACAGGCCCTGTCCGCCCCTGTCCTTTCTGGTCTTGTTAGCTCTCTCGTCTCATTCCATGCTGTCACACCTAGTGAGCTCGGGGTTCCCTCCAGCCTCTCAGGGCTCTAATCTCCAGTTGGCCCTGCCTGGAATGCCCTTCCTCCCCTTCCTCTTTCCCCCTGAATGACCTGCTGACTGTCTGCTCATCCCAGTGGACCTGCCTGGGCGTCACCACCTCCAGGGGACCCACCCTGCTCCCGGGCCACAGCACCCACCTGCTTTGTGTCACTGTTGGTTTACAGGCAGGTCTACCCACACCACCTACATTGCTGCTGACTCTCCAACACCCACGGGTTCAGGGCCAGGCACTCAAAGTTGTGGACGAATACCCATGAAAGGTCCCCTTGGCACAAAAGGCAGGAACCATCTGGGAGAACCGATGTGGTTTGGTTTCATGGAAAGAGCTCCCAGAAGGAGCTGGGCTCAAGTCCCTGCTCTACCACTTAGCAGTTGGGTGGTCTTTGGTAAGCCCCTCAGCCAGGCTGAGCCTTGGCTTTCTCATCTGTAAAGGGGGGTGGTTGTGAGGATCCCAGTGGGTGACGCGCCTACATGTCTGAGGGCTCAGTGAGCAGGAGCCACAGCTACTACATCTTCATTTCTGCCAGCGATCCTTAGGGAGATGGCAGCCAGGGCTCTTTGCATTGCAGCCCCTACAAAGCTACAGCAGGGATGCTATGGGCAACAGTGAGATCCAGCCCAGGTGGGGCCCAGGCGCTAAAATAGTTGAGCAGCCTTCAGAGGTGCCTGCTGCTCCGGGACCCTGGGAGGGCTTGAAGAAAGCTGGCAGAGGGCAGTGAGCCCCACTGATGCTCCAGAAGGGAGGCCAGGTGGGGGCATCATTGGTCATGGAGTGGCCCTGGGAGGCCCTGGGGCTGTGTCCAGGGCAGTCGGGCCCACCTCCAGCACTGTGTGTTCCAGCGCCTGCGTGGGCAGAACAGGCAGGCCAGGGAGGCCACGGGTCCCAGACGGCTCCCCTGGGTGCAGGCTTGAGCTCTGACAAGGCACCTGTGATGGGGCAGCAGTTTGTCGGGCCTCTCTGGGGCCTCAGGATCCCAGAACCCCTTTTGCAGCCTCACGCTGGGACTGGTCCGTACTTCCCAAGCTCGTGCTCTGCTAGGCACTGTGCCAAGAAGCGTCAGAGCTGCCGGGTGGGAGCAGGGGCTCTGGAATCAGACCTCCTGGTTTGAGGCCTGGCTGCACCACTCAGGAAATTTGACCCGGGTGAGATATACACCGCTGTGCCTCAGCTCCTCTGTTGAGAGGCCTAAACAGGGTAATGCAGACGATGTGTCTAGAGCAGTTCCTGGGAGCTATTAGCTGTGACTTCAAGCAAGTTACTCAACTCCCCAGTGCCTCTGTTTCCTCATCTGTGAAATGGGACTCATAATAGTAGCCACCTTACAGCATTACTACAAGGATTAGGTGAACCAATTATGGAAAGTGCTCAGATTCTCAGAACACCATCAGGCACAAAGAGCTCAACATTTATTTATTTATCTATTTATTTATTTCTTTATCTATTTATTTATTTATTTGTTTTTGAGATTTATTTTCTTGTTTTTGACAGAGAGACAGAGAGAAGGAGGAGAGCCCAGAGCAGTCCCCAGAGTTGTATGTTGTACGACAGGGTTTTGTTCCACACAGTTTGGTGGGGGCTGCACAGGGTGGGAACTGGGCTGGGGGCCTCCCACATGGGAAGCACATCCCAGTTCAGCATATGGGTCCCCACAGGCCAGGCCAGGACTTGATTCTCAGTCCCCAGGGCTGCAAGGCAAGCACTTAACCCACTGAGCCATCCTGGCTTCCCTGCAATATTTATATCTAATGTATTTTGTTATAGCTACAAGTGTGACTTACGGTTATTATCTGTTTTTCTTTTTTCTTTTTTAAATATTTATTTTACTGTTTTTGACAGAGAGAGACAGAGACAAAGAGAGTGGGGAGGGTCCAAAGCAGACTCCATAGTTGTACATCATCAGCCCTCAACATGGTTTCGTTCCACACAGATGGGCGGGGGCTGCGCAGGGTGGGAGCTGGGCTGGGGGCCTCCAGCATGGGAGACACGCCCCAGTTCAGCATATGGATCCACAAAGGCTGGGGCCGGGATTTGATCCTCAGGCTCTGGGGCTGCAAAGCGAGGGCTTAACCCACTGAGCCATCCCAGCCTCCCCTATTATCTATTTTCCTCATTAACTCCTTTCATCTGCTTACTGTAAGGTGCCTGGGTTTGAATTCCATCTCCACTGCTTCTTAGAGGGAATAATAATAGTTACTGTTTAGAGAACTAAAGGAGAAAATAAATGCAAAAAAAAATATCTAGAAAAATGCTTGGTGGTGAGTAAATTTCAATAAATGTTTCAACTTTTATTCCCAGTTTACAGATGGAGAAACTGAGACTTGCAGAGTTTATGGAAAGTTAGTGGCTGAGCCAAGGTAGGAACCCCACTCCCAAGCCCAGCTGCAGCCCCCTCCTCTCCGGACCCCAGCACCCTGGCCCAGGTCCTGGCTCGTGGGGGGTGCTGGGGAAGGGGCTCTTGAAGGCAGCCCAGAGAACTGGTGACTGACAGACCAGAGGTAAGGGACAGACCTAGGGCTCAGCTCACTGTGTCAAGCTGGTTTATTCCCAGACAGGGATGTGTGGTGCTGACAGATCAATGGCCTTTCTCCACATGGGGGCTGTGTCTCAGGAGAAGACGTCATGGACAGAACAGCCTAGTCCTCTGGCCCTCTTGGGCCAGCGGGTGCCTTCATTCTGAGGCCAAGGACACAGGGTGCCGGTCATTCTGAGCGAAGCCGCTGGTGCACTCCAGGCGACCCAGCCTGCCTTCCCAGCTTCTCCCCAGCACACTTCCCAGCATCCCCCGCCGCAGCTCTTCTCCTGTCTCCTGGCCATGCCGTCCTCTTTGCGTTAGCACACGCTGTTCCCTGTGCCTGGATGCCGTTCCCCCTCCTCTACCTGGTAAGTCTCCTCACAGCATGAGTCGTCCCTCTGGGCTCCTCGAACAGTTACACAGTTGCGTCAGTCATTTTAACCTTGTCTCGTTCCGAAAAGCCTGTGAGAGGAAAGCGCTGTGTTTATTTTTGTGCTAGTCTCCTTGTGTGCCTTCAGACTCCCTGTTACTCTTCTCAACCCTGCTCCTTGCCCTGGGGAGGCGGACCCACCTGGACTACACCGCTCTGGCTTCAGCCTGAGGCTGGAGACCGGAGGGTGGGAGGAGAGAGCGGGGTCCTGTGTTCCCCCCTCCTCACCCTTCAGGCCTGAGAATGGTCAGGACCCCGCTGTCACTACCCGCAATTCCGCATTCTCCCTGTGGGTTCTCTGCACGCTGCCTGCACCTTTGTAAGCAGCCCCTTTCGTTGACCTCACTTCAGATTCCTGGTTTCCGGGAGCTGTCTGCTGCTTCCTCCAGGCCCTGTGAGCGACGGAGCGGTCGTGTGTGCGCCTGTCTGCACCACCATGCAGAAGGTGGCCCAGAGAAGACACTGGGGAGATGCCCTTGCCTCCTTGCACCGAAGTACCAATATTGCCACACACGTGGGGCTGAGTGATTGGAATTGCGCTGAGTTCATCCATTCGTTCACCGGTTTGTTTATTCTTTCACCTGCAATACTCCCCGCAGGTCCATGCGCGGGTTCTGGCAGGGCTGGACAGAGTGAGGACTGCCTCCACGGAGCAGCACCGTCGTGAGGGGAGCAGGTGCAGGAACACAGACAGATCCACCCCTCACCCTCATGCCATTTCCAGATGGCGATGCATTCGGTGCGGGAATAAAGCAAGGCCAAGGGGAGCACCAGGACGGTGCGGGTGTGATGCGTGGTCAGGCGGCCGCTGGGCAGGGCCGGCTGTGAGGGAGCCAGGTCAGGCAAGGCTCTGGACGTTGAGGGGCCAGGAGATAGGAAGGCTGGAGTGGCAATGACCTTGGTCCACTGAAGAGCTGCAGAGAAGCAGAGAGGCTGGGCAGACTGAGTCATGCAGGCAGACTCGTAGGAGAGGGCTGCACACTCGTAGGAGGGGGCTGCACACTCGTAGGAGGGGGCTGTACACTCATAGGAGGGGACTGCAGACTTGCTTTCCTGTCAGGTCCCTTCCAGATCTGGGAGCGGAGGCGCAGCTGGCCCAGCCTGCCAGCCACTTCCTGACTCATCCAGGTGGGGGCCCTGGTGGGGCGGTCTCCCCATGTTTTCTCAATCCTCACAATGTCCCTGTAAGGAGAGTCTTTCTTTCCTAATTCCACCTATAAATAAGGTGACCAGATTTTAACATTGGTAAAGCGGGACACCATTGACCAGGGGGGAGGGGGTTCTTGATTAAAAATTTGGTCTATCTCCCGCCATTCCCTAGCTTGTCGTGCATTCTTTCTAAAAATCGGGACTTTTTTAAACGCTGTGGGACACGGGACAAATTGTTAAAAATCGGGACTGGCCCACCAAAAGCGGGACGTCTGGTCACCTTACCTATAAAGAAACTGAGGCTGAGAAACCCCCTCCCCCGCCAAGGTCACTCAGAGTCAGGGAAAGAACAGGAGATGAACCCAGGTCTGCCTGACCTGCAACCCAGAACGTGCTTTTGCAGGACCTCCTCATCAGCAACTGGCCCTACAGGGACAGGCTGCAGGAGGACACACAGCTCCCAGCTGTAGACGAGTCCCAAGGCCACACGGCCAATGGGGAGAGAGCTGAGGTTCAGCCTGGCTCTTTCCACAGCCCCCACTTCCTGAAAAAGGGAGATTGGTAGGTGAGCAGGCAAGCTGTGCCATGCCCACCTGGCCCTGACACTCTTCCAGGGCCAGGGCATGTTGACTAATGGGTATCATTTCAGCCCTTTCATTTCTGATAGACACTGTGCTGTCATAAAGACCATCATTTCCTGCAGCTCACGCTGGATAATCAACATGCTGGCTGCCCGGAAGGCTGAAAATGGCAGTACCTGGGCACATTCTTGAAGCTAAAACCTCCTTCTCCCTCTAGGCCATTCCAGTCCTTTCCCAACCAGACACCGTCCTCATGTTTGAAAGCATCAACCGGGGGCCCCAAGAAACCTCAGCTTGCCACTGAGCCCTCCAGCTCGGGAAAGAATGACTTCCTCTTAGCCTAGCTTTCACATTTCATAACCATGTGGCCTTAGGCACCGCACCTCCCCTCCCCAAGCCTCAGTCTCCTCCTCTACAAAATGGGAGCAATTTATCTGCCTCGCAAGCTGGCTTAAGGGAATGACACATCTTACACACCTGCTCTGAAGTCAGGGCTTAGGAGGCGGTGGTGGCTATGACAGGGACGGTGCTGGAGGTGATACTGGTGGCCCAAGCTCTGACCTCTGTGCAGTGGACCTTGAAGATCAGCCGCTGAGAGTAGAGATGGAAGCCCCCAACTTCCCCACACATGTGCATGTCCACACACGCACACACACACACACACACACAATTGCACACTCAGCTTTGAGAATTAGGCTTTGCACAGGCTGGGCTATTGTCTCCTGTATCCTGATAAGCTGACAAGGACAAGGTCAGCTTGGGTCCACCTGCTCCAGCTCCCACCAACTGCCCTCCCCCCAAGGCCTACCTGGGGGGTACCTTCAGGGAGTATCTGGTTTCCCTAGTCCTGCCCAGACCCAGAGGGTTTGTGAGGTGCTCACAATGCAGGCTGGAGCAGGTAGCCAGAGCAGGTGTCTGGAGGGTGAGAAAGTGGGTGGGAGACACCCATGGTAGCAGTCAGGACTCTCCCCTGTGGTCACATTCGTGATCCCAGCAGACCTCCCAATTTATCATGTTGCTGCAGCTTCTCAGCAAACTATGAACAGTGGTCCCATTTTGCAGGTGGAGATATCAAGGCTCATAGCATCCAAGTGGCTTGCCCAGGCTCACACAGTGAATAATGAGAGGAGACTGGACTTGAACCCAGTCCTCCTGATGTCCAGGCAGCAGCTTTTCCCTTGCTGGATTCCTAGCTTACCTTGTTGGCCCTCTTCTCTCTAGTTCTTTTCTCCTCCAGTTACCAATCCACCCGCCCTCCCGGTTCCCAATTCTGCTACACGGACTGTCGGCACCTGGAAGGCAGGAACCTCCTTGACACGTTGTTGATGGCTGTGTGCCTGGAGCTTGTCACAACAATAGGCACAAGCTGGACACCAGTGAATATTTGCTGGCTTGTTGGAGAAATTGTAATTGGGCAACAGTTTTTTAAATTGACACCAGGGTCAGCGTGGCCAATTTGGAGATTTCTGTTATTGTGAAAGGACACACTTGAATGAGTCATTATGCAAATATGCAGCTGAGCAGGCAAACATGGTGTATTATAAGTGCATTGTTTTTGTTTATTTTTCATTAATGAAATTGCTCCACTTGTTGGAATGTAGGGCTTTGGGGAGGGATGGACCCTACGTGGGAGGATGTCAGAGGTCTGCTTCCAGGGCAGCTCTGGGAGCCCAGCCCCTGCTCCCTGTTCTGGGAACTTAGAAAGTTAGGAGTGGACTGGAGTAGCTCTGAGTGAAAATAGCAGGAGAAGGTCCCGAGGACCCACATAGAGGGGCAGGGTGGGCTGCTGATCTAAGTTCAACATCAGGGATGAGAAGGACAGAAACACATGGGACTTCAATCAGCTTTTCATTCAAGGATCAAAAGATATTTAAGGAAAAACTACCACATGAAAGAGACACCAGTCTACCTCCAGCTTCATACTGAGCACATTGTGGGTCTGCCTGTGGTAGGCTGACCAGACGTCCTGTTCTAAACAGGACAGAACAGAACAGCACTGTCCCGTTTCCAATGGGACGTCTGGTCATCCTAGCCCGTGGTTTATACAGGGGTCTGAGCATCACCACGTCGGTGGGCGTGGCATTTACCCAGGTGTGCACAACCAGTCTTCAACAGCGACACCATGTGGCAAAGCCTGAAGTGACAGCACTAGATGGGGTTTCGGCTCCCTTTCTCTGTTCTGGAGATTGGAGGCAGCACTGGATTTCTTAGATGGAGTCCCCAGGTTTCTTGGGTCAGTTCAGGAAAGTAGAGGCCCCTGGATGGATACTCGACTTTCTGTTAATGAAGGATGAGTGTTTAGTTGGAAAAATAAGAGATGCCCTTATTTGTCATAGAACAAGTCAGCTTTATCTACTGTCACTAGTGATGGTAATACACACAGTTCTTTAGTATCTTTCAAATTGACAACAATTGCAGACACATACACAGCATGCTCTGGTTTACAAAGCTCTTATCCATTTGTACTCAGAAGAGCCTCACACCAGCCCTGGGGGTAAGCGTGGCAGAGTGATGGTGCCTAGGAAACTGAGGCTCAGCAAGGGACAGTGACATGCCCAGGGTCACCAACAAGTCAACCAGGTGTGGTCCCGCCCCTGGTGTAGGGTCCCCAAGCTGCCTCCCAGGGATGCCCGATGCTAGCTCCTTACCAGGTCTGCTCACAGCAGCATCAGGACTACAATAGCAATGAGCATGAGGACCCCGGCCAGGATGCAAAGGCCCAGGAAGACAATGTCACTGGTGTCCTGGGCGACCATGAACATGGGACCCTCCAGTGCCTCCAGCTCGTCCCCGGGTGGTGCTTCCTGCAGGTGCTCGGCCGTGGCAGCATAGGGTCCAAGCCAGTCGGAGCCGGACAGCAGGCGGACAGAGGCCTCCTTACGCCGTGGCTCACAGAGGACCTCGTACTCATGGACGTCTTCCCGCCCAGCAGCTGAGGAGTCGATGTACAACACACTGACGATCATCGACGTGTTGTTCCTTCTCTGTGGGTGTCATGGGACACTTGCTCACACCTGAAGGGATCAGGGTTGACCCGGTCCCCGTAGACATGTAGAGACTCAGTGCCAAGCAGGCAGAACCCAACTTGGCCACTGACTCCATTCCCATGCAGAGCCCGTGTCCCCACCTGTAGAGAGGGCACTCTGAGGGTGACTGAAAGGACCATGTCAAATTTAATGGGCCGGTGTTTGGTCTGGCTTCAAGGAGCTGGGCTCCATGACAGATAGCAGTCATCTCAGGGACACTTGCCACATTCTAGTCTCTGTATTTTAAGTGCATTACCTCATTTAATTCTTACAACAAACTCTCTTATTGGTACCATTAATATCCCCGTTTTACAGATGAGAAAACTGAGGCTCAGAGGATAAATCCCTTGCCTGAGGTCCTACAGCACACAAGTGGCAGGGAACGCATTCTCATCCAGACCTGCCCAAGGCGTTTAGCTATCACGCCTCACTCAAACCAAAGAACACTGAGCCAAGGGGGACTCTCAGGGTGTCTAGTTCAAGCTCCCTTCATAGGCAATTTACAGAAGTGACTACTGAGGCCCAGCAATAATGCCCAGAGCTAGGTCCCGAAGCCAAGTCTCCTGCCCCCCAGACAGAAGCTCTGTTCCTGGTGTTATGTGACCTTCCTTTTAGAATTTTTTCTCCCAATTATGTCTGTTGCAATTATGTTAATATGTCCTTTCTGTTGAGTCCCTGGTCACCAGAGTGGCACTACCTTAAGGATGGGAAGAACCATTGAGGAATGAGGTGTGGGGGGCTTGGTATACTGCTGCTCTGCCCACCCCCACAGATGAGGGAGGCAGGAATCAAGTTGCCCTGAGACAGTGGGGTGTTTGGAGGGCAGCATTTTGATGGGTAATCTGGTGTGGTCTGGAACAGGGCCACCAGCAATGCAGGGCCACCCTCTACCCCAAATCGGCTGCAGCTATTACACTCCTCAGGCTGCCCAACTACTGCCCCTGTCCAGTGGTGGCACTTCTGCGATGAGGCTTCTAAAAATCTAAGATCCCGAAAACGGAGCAAGCAGACATGAGCGGTAGGAAGCTGCTATCGCTGGACACTTTGGAGAAGGGTGGGAATGGGAGTCACACGTCTGGAGTTTTGTGGACCAGCTGACCTTGAGGCTCTCTCCCACCTGAGAGTGGAAGGGAAATGAGCAAAAGGGCCAGGGTGAACCTGCCTAATGAAGATGAGAGAGAAACATCATCACAAAATGGGGCGTGGTGGAAGGTTTTTGTTGAATGAGAGGCTTGAGGAGGAAGGAAAGGACACACAAGCAGAGGTGTGATGGTTGTGAAATCAAGTTTGTAATGTTTTTAAGACGCACAGAAAAGCTGTTGTTTTTGCGTTTGACTGTGTGAGCTATGCACCTTTGAGACCAGGGCAGGCTGGTCCTTGTGGGTCTAAGCTTTTAAGGAATACACTAAGAATCCGTGATTCTAAAAGTCTCAGTTTTTATGTTTCCATGGAATTGACTCCAAGATCCTATGATTCCATGGTTCCAAGTTCTGATCGTGGTTCTGTGACTCAGATTCTGAGCGTGTATGAGCCCTTCTGTCTAGATTTCATGATTCCTTGCTTCTGGGACTCCCTATCTCCATCATTTCATGACTCTGTGGAATGTGGTTTTTCCCCAGTGAAAATCTCTGGGGGATTTAGGGCATAGAGCAGGGGTGAGGGCAGATTGTCTTGGCAGCCAAGACTGACCCCAACTTCTCCTGTCAGGTCAAGAGGACAGTGGTTAGGGAAGCAGAGGGGTGGGCCAGAGGGGCCAGAGGCATATATTCAGCTAATGGTGGGGGGGTGGGGAAGTACAGTTTGCAGGCAAAATACGTGCTTTCTGCTAAGCCAGTCTAGTAAATCCCTGAATACCAAGGCTAAGGGTTGGGAGTGGGAGATTGTCCTGATAGAAGTCACACTTCCTTCTGTCTTTCCCCTGCCTGACCTGTCCCTAAGGATCCAGACATCCAGGGTGCTTGGGTCACTAGAGACTCTGAGAGCCCAAGCCTGCATTCAAGGCTTCCAAAATACAAGGATAGTAGAAAAAAAATATTTGCAAGCCTCACTGCCTTTGAAGGGATGCGGATCCTGTTACTTGAAGGGCCCTTTTGTTTTGCGGAGCCCAGGGAAGGACTTGGATCACAGGGCTGGGGAAGGGGCGGCAGCAGGGATCCCACAGCTCTGCATGTTAAGGGGGTTAGGACTGGGTGGGGACCAGCAGGAAGGCCTCAGGGATGGTCAACCCACAGAGCTTTGTGAGAGGAGCCTGCACTAGGGGGTAGGGGCTCTGCAGCCGGACGCCTTTCTCTGTCTCCTTTATTTGAGCTCTTTGTCGTGTCTATACTGAGCAAGTTTGTTGAGGTCAAGCCAAGAGGGGATGAGTCATGCACGCAGCCTGTGCAGTCACTGAAGCAAGGGAAGGGGAGCTGAATTCTCAAGAATAGCAGGTGCCTCTCAGCAGGGCTCAGAGCCCCTCTCTTGCCCGCCCTCCTTCCCCCCAGCTCCTACCTGAGACTCAGTGCCACAGGTGTCAAAGCGGGCCTGGATCCGGAAGGTGCTGCCGACTTCCTGGGCAGCACAGCGCCTGCTGCCCAGGTAGACCTGGGTCTGTCCCAGTGGGGCGAGCGCCTGCGCAGAGATCAGGATCTGGAAGTCCGTGCGGGAGCAGCTCACGTTCATGGGCACAACTGGGGACAGGAGCGAGGAGCTGGAGGCCTTAGAGGCAGGCAATGTGACCACCACCCTCCTCAAGCCCCCACCCAAGGGTGGTGGATGGGAAAACCGAGCCCAGTGTGGGGACAGCTCTTATGCGGTCCTAAGGGGGATGTTTTACTCCATTGAACTGCATCGGACGATGAGCTGGCACCTTGCCTGCTTCTCGGGGTCCCTGAGCCCAGCACAGAGCTTGGCAGGCACAGTGGATGCTGAATGAATGAATGAATGAACATTCTTAATCATAATAAAAGCTACTATCTTTGATTACCCTCTGCAGGCAGTTAACAAATATTTATTCATGAGCTACTACGTGCAGGCACTACTCTAAACACCACAGATACAGAAATTGGGGTGGGGGGGCAAATTCCTGCTCTCTTGAAGCTTACACTGTGAGTGAGGGAGCAATAAACAAGTAAAACACACCTAAGCTTCAGA
This sequence comes from Craseonycteris thonglongyai, assembly GCA_004027555.1. NCBI lineage: Eukaryota > Metazoa > Chordata > Mammalia > Chiroptera > Craseonycteridae > Craseonycteris > Craseonycteris thonglongyai. The sequence continues at coordinate 63,552 of PVKE010001100.1, forward strand.
GTGGTCTGAAGGCAACCGGGGGAGCGGGTGGAGGACAGTGAGGGGACGAGGGAGTGGTGCAATTCTGACAAGCCTCACTCTCTCCCTGCAATGACCCCATGAGCTGGGTGTGGCTACGCTCACCTCCACGGCTTTGGAAACACGCTCTGAGGGGTGACATTGCTGGTAGTGGTTGAGCTGAGATTTTAACCATTGAGTCTGTGGGATTCGAGGTCCTGGTCTCTCTACCTCTTTGGTGGTCCCTGCACCCTCCCAGCCAGGACCGCATGACTCAATGTCTGGGTCTGTGCATGTGTGTGGGGGCAGCGCCTGCTGGGGCAGAGGCAGCCTAGGGGAAGAGGGTCATGGCTGGGAGGAAGCAGAAAGAGCTGGCAGACAGAAGCCTGGGACTCAACCTCTCTTCGGGAAATGGCTCAGACATATTTCAGCCTCTGGTGTCTGAGCAGTTGGGGATTTATGGGCCCGCCGTCTCCCACAATGAACTTGGTGGCGCTGAACTGTGTGTCACCCTGATTGATGCTGAGGCGTCCTCCAGCCAGGAGGCCGCCTGCAGCCTGGGCCACATCTGGCACCTCGCCCAGTGTCAGTGCCCCTGTCTGACCCTGGGCTCCCACAGGGACTGGGGAGGGAGGAGAGGTGGGGTGGGGTGAGCGTGGGGGCCCTGCCCCTGAACAAGAGCAGTGTGAGAGCTGTCCCACCCTTGTCCCTGGAGGCACCAAAAGGCGAAGGGGCTTGTCAGAGATCACACAGAGCTGGGAGAGGACTTAGGCCTGGCAACGAGACCACAGGAGCCAACAGAGACTTTAAAGGTCCTTCCACCAATGTCCTCATTTGACAGGTGGAAACACTGAGACCCACAAAGGGAAAGTGACTCGCCAGCTCGCTGTGGCCCAGCCCATGGCACTGGCTCTTAGGAGTGCAATCTGAGGAGGGGGTAGCTCTAACAGAGGGAGAGTTCTCCTCCACCAGTTTAGGGGAGCGTGGGTCTGCATCGATTGCTTCCCTGCCACTGGCTTGCTGCAGTTCTACTGTGTCCTCTGGGACCCCAATTCCTTTTCTGTATGAAGTAAGGAAAGACCTTTCAATGCAGAACAGGTCTGAGACACATGGGAGAAAGAAATCCACCCTCGGGAAGGGTGTCCTCAGAACTAGGCTCTGTGACCTCTCACCTCATTTCATCTTAATGACTGCCTGTCTAGGGCATTCATCAACCCTTTTTACAGATACGCCCCGATGGATGGTCAGTAAATCATAGCATTTGGATGTGGCCCTGGCCTTTACGAGCTCAGTCCCGGGCCCCCTTCCCCCGGGCCTTGCTCAGCCACACGGAAGGCAGGGAGTCTAGTCTGGGCTGTGCCACCCACTGCCCGTGTCAGTACAGTGAAGTCCTTTCCTCTTTCTGCACCTCCATTCCATACCTGCGTAACGAAGAGCTTTCACCTGGTCAGGCAGAGGGCAAAATGGATCCAGAGCTCAAGATATTCCTGGATCCATAGCCCCAGCAAGGGTGGTGAGAGGAGGGAAGAGACGGTGAATACTGTGGGCTGGCAAATCTAATTGGTACTCTGGAGGTTGGAAAAGCTGAGTACCAACTTTTTCAGCCTCTTTTGCAGTTAGACATGCCCATCTGGCCAAGTTCAAACCAAGGAGACTGAGGAGTCTTTTGAGACCTTCTGAAAATGCTTTTGCTTTCCTGATAAAGGGACATTTGTGGCTGGCACACTCCCTACCTTCTTCCAGCATTGAACATGGACATGATGCCTGGAGTTGTGGCAGCCATTTTGTAGTCATGAGGCCAAGAGAATATCAAAGATACCAGCTGGGACAGTGTTGAGTCCCTGAACCAACATAGCAGCTGCCTCACTCCAGACTTCTTGTTGTTTTTTTGTTTGTTTTAAGATTTATCTTATCATTTTTGACAGAGAGAGAGAGAGAGAAAGAGAGAGAGAGAGAGAAAAGGGAGGGCCCAGGGCAGACTCTATAGTTGTACGTCATCACTTTTCAGTATGGTTTTGTTCCAAACAGGTGGGTGGGGACTATGAAGGGCAGGAACTGGGCTGGGGGCCTCCTGCATGGGAGTCATACCCCCTTGAGCCAGAGGCTGAACCAGGGGGCAAGAACCTAACTGGGCGCCTCCCGCATGGGACGCATACCTCAGTTCAGCATATGGGTCCGCACAGGCCGGGGCCGGGATTTGATCCTCGGTCCCTGGGACTGCAAAGCGAGGGCTTAACCCACTGATCCATCCCAGCTTCCCTGGACTTCTTGTTATGTGAGGAAAACAAAGGCCGTTTGTTCAAGCCACTACCTGCCAGGATTTCTGACTGATACAAGCAAGGCTGGTTGGCATCTCCATGGTTAAACCAATTACTTATAAACAATATCACTGTATTTTGTGTCTTACCCCTAGATACAGAGGATCAACCACAGTACAAGAGAAGTCAGATGGGGAGGGAGTAGGGATCATGGAGTTGGAAGCTGGAACAGTAGGACCCTGCAACAGTGGAAACAAGCACGGGCCACACTAGTACTGAAGGTCCCAGAGCAGGAGTAGGCAATGGTGGGGCCACCAGGAAGAGGCTGGGGGAGACCATTCAAGAGGATTAGGACACATTGGTGGGGTATCGGAAGGAAGGTATAAAAACCTGGGACCTCCACCTCACCTTCTGCCCACCCCACACACCCACCCCCTCAACCCCAGCTGACCTCCAATGTAGGCCACAGAGAAGCCCCTGCGGGTGGTGCTGCGGTCCGTGTGCAGCAGAAGCAGCAGCTGGTTGCGGCTTGAGGTGACTGGTGGTGGCAGGTGGTGGCCACACCAGTTCCCCATCAGGGGCGCCTCCTCGCTGGCCCCGTCGAAGGCTGCCAGGTGGTCGAAGTCACAGGTCTTGCTCAGGCTATTGGGCTCCTCCAAGTCCAGGTCCAGGAAGAACACCTTGACCCGGTAGCCGGGAGGCAGGCGGATGGTCCAGTGGCATCGGATGTTGTTGGGGTAGGAGCGGGGGTAGTGTGGGCTGGAGAAGTTGCCCTGTGCAGCCGTGTACACCTCCTGGCATTCTCCTGGGGAAGAGTGGGTGGGAGGAGCAATGGTGAGAAGGATGGGAACTGTCACCCTCTGCAGCTTCAGCTTGGACAGCAGGTACTACAGGGGTCCTCAAATCCCCCTAGCAGGTGGTGGACACCATGGCCAGTGACCCAGACAACTTATCCCAAAGCCTGCTTTAAACAGAAACTAGCTGAAAGCTGGGGCTCTCATTCCAGTTGGAAGTCCCCTTCATGAGTGTTGGCCCTGTTAGAAATTCAGTAGCAGTACCTACTACCCATCCTTGGAGTTGAATCCAAACTTGGACTTGACAATGTGGTTCATGACCTGACCTTGCCCCTCTTCTCACTGCCGCTCGCCCACCCTTACCTATGGCCTCACCAAACATCTAGTATTACAAGCACATCATGCCCTGTCTTCCACACCTTTGCACATGCTGATCCCTCTGCTTGAAACAGACTTCCTTTTTCCTTTGGCTAACTCCTGTAAGGCTCTGCCTGGTCCTCTCCTCCTCTAGGATGGCATCCGTGATTCTTACTGAGGCATAGCAGAGGTCACAGTGAGTTCTCATTGTCTGTTTCCTTTCCCATCTCCTCCAGTAGATGGTGAGTGTCCCAAGGGTTTATTCACTCACTTGTACAAACGTTAATTGAATACCTATTACGTGGTAGGTACAAAGATAAGCCCAGAGGAACTCATAGCCAGGTGGCAGGGACAGTGATATGCAAACCACATACAGAAGTGACGTGTTAGATCATGGCTGAGAAAAGAACTTCCGCAAGCAGCTGAAGAAAGGGATTAATTCTGAGTGAACCAGGAAGTCTTCACAGAGGAGGTGATATGCTTAGGCCTTGGCATTGACCAAGCAGGGAGGGGTGTGCTAGAACATTCCAGGCAGGCAGAGAAAGAGCAGGAAGCATAAAACCCAGAGGCAGGAAAGTGTGACCCTCTGTCCCCACAAACGTACTGAGGAGGCAGGAGCCCAGCATGCACAGGGGGCTGGGGTGTACCTCCAGCCCCTCCTACCTGAGAAGTAGTAGGCCTGGAAGCCCCGGCCTCCGATGTTGAAGTCAGACTTAAACACCACCTGCAGCTCATGGCCCAGCGACACAAGGGTAGGGGGCCTGGTGCTGCCGCAGTAGTGCTGCCCATGGGCAGGGCCTGGTCCCCCTAGCACAGCCACATAGTCATAGGTGCACTCCTCATTGCCCTCCACCTGGAAGTCCATGAAAACCAGCTTGACGGTGGCGGGGCCGACGGCCCGGATCACCCAGCGGCACTCCACGTTGTTGGGGTAGTTGTTGGGGTACTCGGGGCTGGTGAGGACCCCCGACAGGCCCGTCAGAACACCACCACACACATCTGCAAGGGATCCCGCTTTAATTGACCTATCTCCTTCCCCATGCCGCCCCCACCGCCTTCCTTGGGAACCAGACACTCCCTATCACGTCACTCCCACCATGTCTCACAGGAACCTCATCACCATCCACTGAGTGCCAGCTAACTGGCAGGCCTAGGCCTGCCCCTTAGCACCGAAGCCATCTCTGTAAACCGTTACCACAATCCCAGGAGGAACATGCAGTGGTCTTTCCCCACTTTACAGTTGAGGAAATGGAGGCACAGAGAAGTGAAGTAACTCACCTGTGTGAGTTTGGGCTCACCCAGATAGACCCTGAGACAAGGATTTGAGTGCAGAAATGTGTTTGGGAGATACAGGGGACCCCATGTGGGGAGTGAGGGCCACTAAAGGGCTTTGTCAAGTCAGCTGCTGAGGCCTGTTGGGAAACTCTGGGGAATGATGTAAAGCATGTACCTCAGAGTTATGTCCCCTGAGAGTAAGGTAGCTGGGGCGTTTATACACCAACCCCGAGAATCCAGACTGAGGGCTGCTGGGGGTAGAGAGGACCCCCAGAGTCTTCAGAAATAACCCTTAAGCAAAGAGATAAGGAAGTTGGCCAGAGCTATTAAAGTGGCAAGTCCCAAGGGAAATTAGACAGGGCTCTGATAGCAGGTCACCTGGATGGTGACATGAAGAATAGTATTTGACTAATTGCAGAGCCTGTGCACTTGACTTTGTGATACTCACTGTCCCCTCCTACCAGGCCAGTGGGGTACAGAGAGACTGAGGTGTCTGAGTTCAGAAATGTTATCAAACCTCTCTAGTAGATGAGAAAACTGAGGCTTAGAGAAAGGACCTAATGAAGTAAAGACGGGCTTGAGGTCTGAAGACAGATATCTCCCAACTCTGCCTTAGAGTAGCTGTGTGGCCCTGGGCAAGTAAACCAGCCTCTCTGAGTCTCATGGGAATATTAGAAAACACTGGGGAAGCCAGGATGGCTCAACAGGTTAAGCACTCGCTTTGCAGCCCTGGGGACCAAGGATCAAGTTCTGGCCCCAGTCCTGGCCCATGCGGACCCTTATACTGAGCTGGGGTATGCTTCCTATGCAGGAGCCCCCCAGTTCGGTTCTCACCTCCCTCCTGCCCGCCCCAGGTTTGGCCCCTGGCTCAAGGGAGCATACCTCCCATGTGGGAGGCCCCCAGCCCAGTTCCCACCCTGCACGACCCCCGCCCACCTGTGTGGGATGAAACCATGTCAAAAACTGATGACTTAAACTGTGGAGACTGCTCTGGGCCCTCCCCCTTCTCTTTGTCTCTCTGTGTCTCTGTCAAAAACAATAAAAATAAATAAATAAATCTTTTGAAAGCATAAGACCTGCCCAGCCTGACCCACTGGACTGAGACTCGTGCAGGTTCTGAGCGGATGCTGGTGAAAGCCCTTTCGAAGTCCACGCGACCATCAGGAGGTTCGTGATAACGAACATGCCTTCTGAGTCCATGTGGCTGTCCAGGAGGTTCGTGATAACGAATATGCCTTCTGAGTCCACGCAGCCATCAGGAGGTTTGTAATAACGAACATGCCATGACCAGCTAGCTGGAGGCCCCCAGCTGGGAGGGGTGCACTCGGATGTATTTTGTGAGACTCTAGAATCTCACCCCACTTCATGGCTTTGTGAACGGAGCACCATGCTGGGCAGCTAAGGGCTTGACTTCTTGTTCCACTGTCTCTCCTCTGAGCTGTGTGACCTCGGGAAGGCACATGGTCTTTCTGGTCTCAGATTTATTGTTTGTGAAACGAGAGGGTAGGCTTTGACAGTCTGTGAGATCCCTTCACCTTTTGTCAAGCCTTCCCAGCTGTGCTCCTGGGCTCCACAGTGGCCCTCTGGGGCATCTATCTGCAGGCATCTGGTACAGATTTCATTCTCATGCTCTAACCAAGTTGTTTTTTAATGCAGTGAAAGACAGTATCCACAGTCCCATGTCCACATTTAAAACTTTAACTTATTAGAGGCCATCAATATTGACTTATGTTTTCAATGATGGCTTATAATAAGTAAATGTCAAAAATGTGACCTTACAAAATAAATGCACACCACTAAAATGCTGCCTTTATCTCTTTTATACCAGGGCTGTCCAGAAAAAGTCCAGCCATAAATACCTCTATTTTTCATAGTATATGGCTGATACTTTGTGGACAGCTCTCTCATATCAGAGACTAACACAAAATAACAGTTCATATAAGGGTATTCCTGTTCTGAAAAATGGTTGGAACATGTTGTTTATGGTATTATGATTTTGATATTTTAACATTCTAAAAATCTAAGGGTCTTAAAATCCAAAACTGTGATTAGATCAGCCTGTGGTTCTTGTGCTTTATTTATTTATTTATTTTTTATTTTTTAAAGATTTATTTTTTATTGTTTTTTGTTTTTTGACAGAGAGAGCCAGAGAGAAGGGGGAGGGCCCAGAGCAGTCTCCATAGTTGACAGCATTAGTTTTCCATACAGTTTCACTCCACAGGTGGGCACAGGGCTGCGCAGGGCAGGAACTGGGCCGGGAGCCTCCCGCATAAGGCCCCGGCAAGAACCGAACTGGGGACACACCCCCGTTCAGTATGTGGGTCCATATGGGCCGGGGTAAGGATTTGATCCTTGGTCCCCGGGGCTTCAAAGTGAGTGCTCAACCCACTGAGCCATCCCAGCTTCCCCGGTTCTTGTTTTTTTGCACTGTCCAATTCTATGCCTTTAAAACCAGAGGGAAGGTGTCCCTCCTGAGCCCCTGGTTATTGTTGGTGGACCCTGGGTACCAGGTTCCTTGGTGGTTGTCTGTTGCTTGTGTTGCCATGAATAAAGGCTTTGGCTTTGGGAGAGGGCAGGTCGTTTGAGTATATACAGAGAAGCCTGAGGACAGGAGGAATGAGTCAAGGAGAAAGGCAAGGAGACCAAGGCTTCCGCTTCCCTTGTTAGGTGGAAGGGCAGGTTGCAAGCTTGGGTGAGGGAGGTTAGGGACCCATGATACAAGAGATGAATTCAGGAAGGGCTTTGGGAGGGAGAGAGTGACCAGTTCCACACAGATCCTCATGCCCCTTCCGCTCTGGAGGGTGAGGGGTCCCGTGCCCATGAGGTGACGGAATGCCCCAGAGGGATCAGCCACAGCGGCAGCATGGCATCCTCTGCTGTGTCCTGTTGCCATGGCACGGGCTAAGAAGGATAAGAATAGAAAAGCACAAGAAGCCTCATTCCTGAGTACAGTGAGACCCTCCGGGGCTCCCAGGATTAACAGAGAGAGACATGGGGAATGCTGTCTGAAGGTGGGGAATGCTGTCTAAAGGTGGGAACCCTCAACTACCAAGACGACAAATGGAGGCTGCCTTTGTCACATGAGCTCAAAGAGCAGGGTCATCAGGTTATGGAGCAGCCTACATGCTAAGACACTGAGACCTTGCAAGTCTCAGTTTGACCTCCCTGCTCTCTTCCCACCTCTGTCCCAGGGCCACCCTCTCGGCCACCAAGTTCCCCTTGCCTTTTTGGTAGCCTGCGGAAAAGCCGCGGCTGGCCACATGCTTATCTGAGTGGAAGATGACAGACATGACGTGCCAGGAGGAGGTGAAGGGTGGCGGGGGCACCTGGCCGCAGAACCGCCCCAGCAGGTTGCCCTGGTCTCCTGGGGCCCCGTTGTAGATCTCCAGGAAGTCGAAGCCACAGGTGTCATGGTACTCCAGGTCAAAGGCGTGGAAGGTGAGCAGCACAGAGGAGCCCTCCGCCACCACAATCAGCCAGCTACACTCCGTGTTGTAGGGGTAGAGCCCGGGGAAGTTGGGGCTGGAGAAGTTCCCAGAAGGTGCTGAGAGCACACCCCCACATTTGACACCTGAGGCAAGAGAGGAGAATGGCTTAGTCAACACTGGGGTATTGGGTGGTGGGCCCAGCTACAAAGCTGGGTCTTTGGGATAAAGAACCCTGAGGCCATCCACGGTCCGAAACCAGTTCATTTATTCACGTCTGTGTTCATTTACTTACTTATTCTTCAAATACTTATTAGGCATTCTTACTCGTATATTCATTCAACAAATATTGTTTGCGTGCTAGGCATTGTTCTAAGTACTGAGGTTCTAACAGGAACAAAACAGACAAAAATTCTTGCCCTCATGGAATTTACATTCTCATAGAGAAGACAGACAATAAACATAGTAAGTAAAATACAGAGCATAAGGAAGCCAGGATGGCTCAGCAGGTTAAGCATTTGCTTTGCAGCTCTGGGGACCAAGGATCGAATCCCAGCCTCGGCCCATGCGAACCCATATGCTGAACTGGGGTGTGCTTCCCATGCAGGAGGCCCCCAGCCCAGTTCCCACCCTGTGTGGCCCCCGCCCACCTGTGTGGAACAAAACCATGTTGAAAAACTGATGACATACAACTATGGAGACTGCTCTGGGTCCTCCCCCTTCTCTCTGTCTCTCTCTGCCTCTGTCAAAAACAATAAAATAAATCTTTAAAAAAAAATACAGAGTATGTTAAACAGTGATAAGTGCTATGGAGGAAAACAAATCAGGGACAGAAGACAGGAAGTGTCAGGGAGGGCCTATAATTTTAGATAAAATAGTGCTATATGCCAGGCCCTAGAAATGTGCAGGAGGGAATTTAAAAATTAACAAAACAACCCCTGTTATGTTAAAAGTACATTGTTATATGTACATATTTGCTTATAGGTACAAAAAGAATTAACACTTAAATACCTTGAAATAAAAATAAATAAATTTAACTATATATCAAGTTGGAAGAGCATTCAACCTGGGAAAAAATGATTTCAAATGACTTTGAAAGACACATTTTGTGCATGCCTAGTAGGATAAATCCCAAGACAAAAAATGCCATACTTTTTCATGTATAAGATGCCCCCATGTATAAACAACCCCTACTTTTTTAACCCAACCTCAAGAAATCAATACACAGTTTACTCCTGTGTATAAACAACCTCCAATTTTTGGTCTAACAATTTTAAACAAAAGTACCATCTTATACACAGAAAAGTATGGTAAATTACAAAGAAAACAAGTATATTTGGTAGACTGACTATTTGTAATAACAGTAAATACTATTACTGTATGTTATATACTAGAATAAAGTGAGTATGTTAATGTCAATAGAAACTACCAGTAATAGTGTTGTAACACATAGATGCAGTACTGTAATATTGTACATCTGGAACCTATGTAATTTTTACTAACCAATGTCACCCTAATAAATTTAACAATTAAAAAAAAAAAGAAAGAAAGAAAGAACCTAAGATTTTTAATGTAAAAGAAAAGAGATACAAATATAAAATTTAAAAATTAAGCAAAACCCTTGTGATCCTTAATTTGAATTGCAAACATTAGTATGAATTTAGGATTATTTTTCTAAAAAAATTAATTACTTAGCTCTGTTCACTAAAAAGGCCTAAAGGCAACAATATTCCAGTAGGATTTTGCAACCTAGGCCTTAGATTAAAATTATTATGTTTAGAAAAAGAAAAAAGAAAAAAATATTATTATGTTCAGTTGAAATGAACCAGGGCTCCTCAGAGAGATAATGGGCCTAAGACAGCAAATATATAAAATATACTTGGGACATCTTGTCACATCAGGAAGCAAGGAAGCTACCATAAACTGATGGGATTGTGCCAAAAAACATGGAAACACACTTGAAGGGACTCCTGCTGTCTATAGAAGGTACAATTCAAGCATCAAAAAGGATAATGAGGGGATGCTGGGATAACCCAACAGGTTGAGCACTTGCCTTGTGATCGCAAGGTCTGGGGACTGAATCCTAGCCCTGGCCTGTGCAAACCCATAAGCTGATAACCATAGGGATGGTGCTGGAGGTTTTTGCCTCCCACAGGGGAGGCCCTCAGTCCAGTTCCCACCCTGCACAGCCCTCCCCGCTTCTCTGTCTCACCTTCTCTCAAACAATAAAAAAAAAAAAAAACTTACAAAAATAAATAAATAAAAGGATAATGATTGCAGTGGATTGAAACATATTAAATACATAAAAATTCATGAATTCATAATGCAACTCAAAAATAACTAAAACGAAATTCATTGGTTTCTTTTAGAGGTTACTAGAATACAAACTCATTTTTTTGTAAATTGATATGTACAAAGAGAAAGAAATAAGCAACTACTTTACCTTTCCTGTTGTGAACTGTATTTTGTGATAACCAAAGAGTTGATGAAGGAAAATGCTATTTTATAGTAGACTGCGGAAAGAATAACCACATCAGGAAAACATAATTTTGCAAATCTTAATGAAGTAATTATCATCGATGTCTATTCTAATCACTGAGTAAAAAGGTACATAATGATTGGGGAGGCCGGGATGGCTCAGTGGGTTAGGTGCTCACTTTGCATTGCCGGGGACCAAGGATCGAGTCCCGGCCCCTGCCCGTGCGGAACCATGTGCTGAGCTGGGAGCTCCCCCAGTTCAGTTCTCTCTCTGTCTCTGTATCTCTCTCTCTCTCTCTCTCTGTCAAAAAACAATTCAAAATAAATAAATAAATATTAAAAATTAGTTAAAAAAAAAAAAAGGTACATAATGAGAGATAAAATCTAGATGGTGAGTAGATGGTATGCCCTGTAAAATTCTTTCAACTTTGCTAAATATTTGAAAATTTTTATAATTAAAAATGTTACTTTTATAGTTAATAAAATGACATGGGAGAAAATATTTACAAATTATATATCATTTTTTAACAGATTTATTTTATTGTTTTTGACAGAGACAGAAACAGAAAGAGATAGAGAGAAGGGGGAGGGCCCAGAGCAGTCTCCATAGTTGTACACCATCAGTTTTCGATGTAGTTTCATTCCACAGATATGGGCAGGGGGCCATACAGGGCAGGAATCAGGCAGGGACCTCCTGAAAAGAAGTCATGCCCCCACAATCTGGGAGTCAAATCAGGGGCCTCCCATGTGGGAAGCTCTCCTGGGCAAGACCCAAACTGGGGGCCACATCCCAGTTCAGCATATGGGTTCGCACCGGCTGGGGCCGGGACTCAATCCACAGACCCCGGGGCTGCAAAGTGAGTGCTTAACCCACTGAGCCATCCTGGCTTCCCCAAATTATATATCTGATAAGGGTTTAATATACAAAATGTATAAAGAATTCATACAACTCACTAGCAAAGAAACAGTCTGATTAAAAATGAGCAGAGTAACTGAACAGACATTTTTCCAAGGAAGACATGCATAAATGGCCAACAGTTACATGAAAAGGCACTCAGCATCACTAATCATCAGGGAAATGCAAATCAAAACTACAATGAGATATCACTTCATACCTGTTAGAACAGCTATTACCAAAAAGATAGGAGGTATCTTTTTGTGCTGGTAAGAATGTGGAGAAGAGGAAACTTTTGTGCGCTGTTGGTGAGAATGTAAATTGATGCAGCTACCATGGCAAATAGTATGAAGTTTCCTCAAAAAATTAAAATTAGAACTACCATATGATCCAGCAATTTCACTTATGAGCATACATCTAAAGGAAATGAAAACAGAATATTGAGGAGTTTTCTTCACTCCTCTATGTTCATTGCTGCACTATTTATAAAGCCAAGATACGGAAACAACCTAAGTCTCCATCAGCAGATGGCTGGATAAAGAAGATGTGGTACACACACACGCACACACACACACACACACGCACACGCGCACACGCACACACGCACACGCACAGAGGCATTAAAAGAAGACCGTTTTCTCATGTGCGACAACATGGATGGACCTTAAGGATATTATACTAAATGAAATAAGTCAGACAAAGAAAGACAAATACTGCATGATATCACTTACATGTGGAATCTTAAAAAAAGGAAAAAAAGGCCAAACTCATAGAAACAGAGTAGAAAAGTGCTTGTCAGGGGAGAGGTTGGTTAAATAAGAAGAAGAGAGTGAAGAGTCAATTATTAATGAAATATAATGTATTTGTATTGTAGTTACAATACAAATTTGTATTCTGATTTGAACAAACCAATGGTAGTAAGTTTTTTGGGGGGAAACAATAATTCAAGAAAACTGAACATGAAGTGAGTATTAGATAAAATTAAGGAATTACACCATTATAATAATAGATAAAAAAAGATATATATAAAGATTAAATATATACTTTCTCTATTAGAGATATATTCTGAAATATTTATGGTAAACTAATATATCTGAGATTGGCTTCAAATTTCTCCAGATCCCCCCAAATGGAGGTGGGGCAGGAGAGAAGAAACAAGACAGGCAGAACACTGATAACTGTTGAAGACGGTTGTTGGAAACATAGAGATTCATTATACTACTTTCTGTACTTTGTGTGTTTAAAATTTTTCATAATAAAAGTTAAAAAAAGCAACCAACACATTCTTGTTCATCTCAGCGAGGCTCTCCCCAACCACCCTATTTATAATGTAACCCTCCCCATCCCTATACTCCTTCTCTCCTCTGCTACATTTTCTCCACAGCACTCATCCCCATCCAACGTGCTGTGTCTTTCACTTGTTTGGTTCATTGCTAGTCTCTCACCACAAAAATGTAAGCGCTTGAGAGCAGGACTGTCTATTTTGTTCTCTGCTGTATGTATTCCAAGCACCTAGAACAGTACCTGGCATAAATGAATGAGTGGATGATCTTATATCATCCTCCCAATAGCCCCGTAAAATAGAGAGGGCAGGTGTTACTGACTCCATGTTACAGATGAGAAACCTGAGGCCCAGAAACCAAAGTACGGTAACTTGCTGTAGCTGACTGCTATTGTTCTGGTCTGCCCAGCACCCATTTCTCTACCTCTTGCAACCACATGCTCCCTCTTTTAGACACTGGCTGCCCTGCCTGCAGGTGGTAACAGCCCTGCCCCAGGGGTTGACACATAGCTCGGCTGGGCAATCCTGGGGCTCCCACCACCACCACCACAGTGACTGGCCTGCAGGTGGCCTGTGCTCTAGGCCAGGCCAGAGTCCTGCTGCGGAATGCCTGGAGGAGAACCCTGTCTTCCCTGACCCCCAGGCTGGGGGTTGAGAGCCCTGGGCGGGACCATGCTCAGGGCCCATTGAGAAAGCTTGTCAGCAAAGGACAAGAGCCATGTGAAAAGGGGAAATGACCCTGAAACCAAGCTGCCCTGGCTTACAGGCATCGAGTTTAGCTCAACTACAATTCTGCCTCCCTGGTTACAGAGCCAATGTGTTTCTCTTTTTGCTTAAACTCATCCATGATGGCTTTCTGTCACTTGCAACCAAGAGCATACCCTTAACCAAAGTTCCTGTAAAAGAAGACACACTCAGCAAGTAAGTACCCTGTCCCAGGGCTGTGCTGATTCAGAAGCCCCTCCCTGGGGCGTCAGGGAAATGAGACAAAGCTGTGCAATGTGATGATGCTGTAGCCACAGAGGAGCTCTGGGGACCAGAGGAAGGGAGACCAGTCTTGCTGGGGCCAGGGGAGGGATAAGATTGACAGAGGAAATGATATTTGAGTTTGACTAGGAGGGACAAGAAGGTGTTGCTAGTTGGGAAGATTTGGAGGCAGGAAATGGCATGAACAAAGGCTCTGACTCACTATTGCTTAGCATCCTGAACCCCAATTGTGTAACTGGGAAGTGGGGGTAATGGCACATCCTTTGCTTAGTGGCTGTGAGCACTGATGACGTAAGGCCCTACAAGGGCTGCAAGATGCACACTCAGCTCACATTATCAGCTCCCTGCCTGGTCCCTGGGGCCAACCAGGGCAGGAACAGTGTCTGATACATGCCTTTATGGCAGGAGGACAGAGAGACACTGTGCAGTGCCCATCTTTGTCCTTCCCCCAGCCATGCCCACGGGTCAGGAAAAGCCATGAGAGCATTGGAGCAGAACTCCTGTGGCCCAAGAAGCCCCAGGTGCCACCACACGTGAAAGCTTGTCCTCCAGGACTCAGTCAGGCACCCTGACCCCCAAGGTTACCCCAAGGCCGCTAGAACCCTGGCGATTGGAAAATGGGAATAGCTGGCTCCTCCCACGACCCAGGCATGGAGCCATATGCCTAGGTGATTGGCAAGTTACATTCCCTTCCTGAGCCGCACTTGAGCCTGCAGGAAAACGAGGCATTGATGGCTGTTGCTGAGCCCCCACTACATGTGTGTCCCTTATAGACACGCATGGTCATATTACAGGCAAGCACATAACACTTGGGGGGGGGGGCACTAAAGCAACACAACAAGGCCTGGGACCAGGCTGCCAGCCAGGTCTGGGATCTCCACGGAGGGAGCACAAGGCCGATGAATGGACATGGAAGGCTTCCTGGAGGAGGTGGTGTTTGAGCTTAATGGATGAGCCAGATGTAGAAAAAGCGAAAAGGGACCTTCCAGGCATAGGGGCCAGCAGGTGAAAGCTCTGAGGAAGCGGCATCTCCAGAAGCCGGTGCGACGCTCTGACAGAATGCGGGATGCCCAAGGGACACAGGAAACTGGGGTGGATAGTTTATGGAAGTCAGAGCCAGTGCTCAGAGGGCATTGAATGCCATAAGGAACTTTGATTTCACGTGATTGGCAGCAGGGAAGTACAGCAGGAGCAGAATAAAGACTCCTGCCAGCAACGAACCTGTGACAGGTCTCTGAGCCATTCCCTTTGGCCTTGGTAGGCATGCAGCCTTGGATAGGTTACTTAACTGCTCTCACCCTCGATTACCTCATCTCTAAAATGGGAGACTAACACCCACCTTGGAGTTTAAACGCAGTCTTGTATGTAAAGCATCCAGCATGTACCAGGCGCTCAGCAAATACCCTCATCTCAGAAACAAACTATCCATGACTCAGCCAACTCCTCCGAAAGGAGGTCCTGCTTTCTGGCCTCCCACACAGAAACCTCCCGAAACCCCAGCGGCTGCCGGCCCATTCTTCTGCTCCTCCCGGTTCCTGCCTCTCCCCAGGAGCTCCTACCTTTCATGGCTCGGGCCCTGGGCCCTGGGCCCAGCAGTGCCAAGGCCAGCAGCAGACAGGAACCCAGCTGTGCCAGCATCTCCTCAACGAGGGACCCCCACACGACCTGAGGGTCTGGAGCCGGGGAAAGAGGTGAGGCGGAAAGGGCCTCCAAGTTAATGGTGGTGTGAATAATTCATCGGCCCCTCGAATTAGTAAACTGATCTTCAGGAGCTCCCCTCAGTCCACCCCAAGGTGACGGATCTAGTGTTACCAGGTTTACACGTTCTGAGATCTGCACTGGCCGTCCTGCAGCGGGAAGGGAAGCTAGGCTGGGAGGGACTTTGGTGACAGAGAAAGGGCCTCAGTTTGGGGACTAGGTCCATCTGGAATCCATCCTAGGTCAGCCTCTAACTTGCTAGGTGACCTGGAATAAGTCATCTAAGTCCTCTGGGTCTCGGTCTCACTCATCTGTCCACTGGGGACATTCAGCCCTGCCTATAGGGCTGTTATGGACATGAAACATGACAGCATAAGCACATGATAGGTGCTTGCTACAGGTTCTTTCCCATCGATGGGCCACCCCCACCCACGTGGGAGCTGGAAGAAGCCGTTAAGTGAGACAAATAGGACAAGCATCCTTCAGATATGCTTGGATTAGCTCAAAGGGAGAGCAAAGGGAGTTGTAGTGGACAGCTGACGAGGCAAAAGCCTTTTTCCTGGGAGCATGCAGCAGGGACAACAGAATGGGAAGGCTGCGTTGTGCAATGCTAATGCAATCATGGATCAGGGCCACAGTGGACATTGTGGCCAAGAACATGAATCGTTCCTTCACTCCTTTACTGATCCCCAAACCTTGCTTGAGCATCCCTCTGTGTCAGGCCCTGTGCAAGGAGCTAGGCCGAAGAAATGGCCTCTGATGTTGCATGTCCAACAGGGCACAGGATCTATTTTCTCTAGGAGCCTTATTTGGTTCAGTTCAACCCAACGCTCATTTCCTAAGCGCCTCTGCTCAGAGCCTGCACCAGGGCTGGGGCATCTGAGGTGAATGGGCACATTTCTGCCTCCCCGTGAGGAGCCTGGGCTCTGCTTTGAGCGGCCAGGTCTGAACCCTACCACCCACAGCCAGGCTGTGGGAACCTGGGGAAGGCACCCAGCCTCTCTGAGGCCTCCTCGCTGCCAGGCAGGAGTAACGCTGTGGCCTGCAGTTTTGCTGAGAGCCTTAGATGAGATAATGTGTGGGGAGTCATAGCCAGGGCCTGGCTCAGTGCCTAGGAGCCAGTATGAGTCTTATTTACCTCGGGGGAACTCAGATGTCCATCTGCCAGACCACATGTTGCCTCTGGCCCATCCTTTTGTCAGGAGGTCCCCAGGGAGCCCTTTGCTGCCAGCATGGGAGGCCACCTGGCAGGCGCTCAGCAAAGAGCGTCAGGCATAGTCAGGCCTGGGGCATCGGCTTACCTGTGGGGCTTGATTGGCAGGAATAGTGTCAGCTGTCCGGGGCAGTCTGAGGAGATAGGTTGTTTTCTTAACAACCGCTGTGTGTATGAGAGAGGGTGCTATCCCAGTGACGCGCGGGGCGTGGTGCGAGGAGCCAGAGACAGTGTAGACCTCTGACCCCAAGTTGTTCCACTGAGGAGCAAAGGGGCAGAGCATTTGTCCATCAAGTGCCGGCTGCCCCTGGGTGAAGGCTGCTGATGGCCTCACCCTCGGGCATTTTCAACCAGGGGTGGCAGGCACAGCATCACCACACTTGGGCGCAGTGAATGTCGCCGAATGTGGGCAGAGCTGTGACAGCATCAGTTGAGGCCGTAGAACGCTGTTGCCGTTGTTGTTACTATACCCTGGACTTGCTGTCCCTCAAATTACTCACCACAGAAATGTTCCTCCAACCCCCCAAAACAGTCAGGTCTCTCCCCACACTCTGCTGCAACCTCCTGACACTCTGGTGTCTCTTCCTCCCACCTCGCAGACCCCCGGCCCCACCTTCCCGCTTGGGCTTAGATTCCAGGGTCAGGGTCATCCCGCTCTCCTTTCACGACATCCGCTGGACAAGCCCCGCTGGCCACATTGTCCCTGTGTCTCTGGGCCTCTGAGCACCGCTGAGCAGTGTGCTGTCACTATGCAGTCAGCTCAGCATCTGTTCAGCTCTCCAGCCTCAGCTAGGGTCGCAGCCTGTCCCATCCCTCTGCCATGTTCCCTTAGGTGGCTCTCTTTCTGATTCTCCACAAACATCAACCCAGCTGGTTATGTGTCTCCCAGACAGACCACCCCCACCGCCCCCTGCAGACGGCCCCACCCCTTTCTAATCAGCAAGCCAGAAAGCAGAACCTGTCCCGTCTGGCCCACAGCCCTCACCCTGTACATGGTGCTCCTGTAGCCTTCCCTCCAGCCTCAGGGAAAGGTAGTCCTGCCTTCAGTCCAGGGACAATCCCTCCACCGCGCTCCCTCGCTCCCTCTCCTGCCGGCCTGGCTTCCTCTCTTCCACATCTAGGCACATGGAGGTCTCCTCATCGCGCAGGTGGCTTTCTATGAGCCCGTCTTTCCCTCAGCTCCCATCTTCTGCTGGCTTTCACACTCAAGCTTCCTGGAAGCCATGTCTACACTTCTTATCTCCCCGCCCCTTCCTGCTCCACGGCCTGTTGGACTGCAGTTGAACCTACTACTCCAAGGTGACCAGACATCCCGCTTTTGGCGGGACAGTCCCGATTTTTAACAATTGGTCCCTCATCCCGCGGCGTTTTAAAAAAGTCCCGATTTTTGGAAAGAATGCACGACAAGCTAGGGAACGGCAGGAGATAGAACCAATTTTTAATCAAGAACCCCCTCCCCCCCAGTCAATGGTGTCCCGCTTCACCAATGTTACAATCTGGTCACCTTAACCTACTCAGTCATCAGCAACTTCCTGGCCACTAAATCCTGTCAGGGTCCCCTCTTTCTCCTGAATAACTCACATGGACTCAAATGCTTGTCTCCAGTTCTGCTCCTGGGAGAGCCCCAGCTAAGACTCATGCCCAGCCCTAGAACATCACTGGCAAAGAGGAGCAGCCATGACTGGCTTCGGGCGATCCACCCGAGACCAGGCATGTTGCTGCCACGACAAAACCAGGATCTGATGAGGAGAGAGCAATGCAAGGCTGGCTGTGGGGCTGGCACCCCATGGCTACCCCACAGTGCTGTTCAGGTGCCTCCAAATCGACGGCTCCCAAACTGAACTCACAGCTGCCCGACCCCCATCAAGCTCCTCAGGTACTTCCCAGTAAGGTGGAAGCACAACCAACCCACCAGACAGAAGTGGAGGAGCTGCTTTGACTTCCCTTCTCCTCAGCCCCACGTCCATGGTGGCACCTGACCTTGGTCAGCACTCAAGGCTCTGAAACAGCCTCTGAAGCCATCACTACTGTCTCTCCCGCAGTCGTTACCGCAGCCTCCTCACTGGCCTGTGTGTCTGCCCTAGCCTGCTCCCTGCTCAGCCCAAACCACTTTCTACTCTGATCTTTCTGAAATGTTAGTCTGACAATACCACCCCTTTGCTCAAGATAAAATCCAAAGTCCCCTCCTCTGCTTGGTGTTTGGGCTTCTTCAGAACACCCCCGCCCCCAGCACATCTCAGACTTGCTCCCCATCTTGAGCTCCACACACCAGCCACCAGACGCCTCTCCCTTCTCCTCACATGCTGTGCCCTGAGCCTGGGTGGGCCTTCTTTCTGCTCCATTTCCCTCTGCAGACTCCTTCTCATCCTTCAAAACGTAGATAAGGGATGCTGGGAGAGCTCAACAGGTTGAGCGCTTACCTTGCAACTGCATGGTCTGGGGATCCTATCCCGGCCCTGACCTGTACAAACCCACATGCTGCACTGCGGCTCAGCTGGTAACATGTGGGAGGCCCCCAGTTTGGCTCCCACCCCGCGCAGCCCCACACCCACCTGTGTGGAATGAAACTGTGTCACAACTAATAATGTACAACTATGGAGACGGCTCTGCACCCTCCCCCATTCTCTCTCTCTCGCACTTTCTCTCAAAACCAATTAAATAAATCTAAAAAAAAAAATGACAGTACTCACTGGCTCCAGGGAGCTGTCTGGCTCTGCCCCTCCCTGGGCTCACCCCAGCAGAGAGGCCCGCCCTTGCTCTGGCAGGCTGGTGTTTCTGTGACTACCCTCCGTCTTGTTGGGGTTTCACCCCCAAGTCAGCAGCCTTCTCTCCTGGGCCCCAGGGAAGGTGGTGGCAAAGCAACAAAGGCTCCTGCCACGCGCCTGCCAGGGTCACTGAGGAGTGCCCTAACCGCTCACAAGGCAGTCAGCCCTAGGCTCCTCGGGACCGGCCAGTGAGTGCCCCGCTGAGTGGAGGACCCACCCCAAACGTCCAGGGGTGTCTTGGCATAGAGACGGCCCTCCTCTCCATGGCTGCCTCTGCAGCACCCCAGAGCTAGCAGACACAGGGGCTGTCCCTGGGGGACACGCCTGTTCCTGTCATCTCCAGATGCCCCTGCATAGCCGGTCATGCTGTTTCCTCGGGTACATGACCCCATCTCAGAGTCTGTCCATCCGGCACCGAGTACACTGTCCCTTTCTGAGTGTGAACATGCCCCTTTGTGGCTGCACCCATCACTATGCCTTCATATCTGTTTCTTTGTACACATGCCCGCCTCTGTGTATACACGTGGATCACACCTACTTCTGCTTCTGTGTAGATATGTGTCTCTATGTCTAGGGATAGGTCTCTAGACCTGCATGTACCCAGCTCTCTGGATCTACACAAAGATTTCTGTGGGAATGTCCCTCACTGGGTGTATATCTGTATCTCAGTGCAAATGTCATAGCTGTGTGTGTGCATGACAATCTCTCCGTGTGCAAACATTTATAAGTGCACGTCTGTTTCCATGGCTACAAGCATCTGATGGGGTATAGGCCTGTGTCTCAGTGTAAAATGAATACCTCCAGGTGTGTACCTCTGGGCCTGAGTGTTCATAATTCCGAGTGCACACGCTCGCCTAGCCCTGGTGAGCACGTCTCTATCGGTTCCTCTCTCAGCCAGTTCTGTTTCCATGTCTGCATTCGGTCACCGTACTGACTACAGGGATGGTGCCAGGCCATAGCAAGGTGCTGCCTAATGCTTCCCTTTCCCACAAAGGGCTGGGCTGACAAAAGGGGGTGAGGCACAGAACAGGGGCAGGGGGGCTGTGCCACCCCTGGAGGTTCCTGTCTGGGTCCCAGGGAGCCACATCTCCCCCTTAGCCAGAGCTCTGGGGACTTAGGGGAGCTTCCCATGAGTATGAGCCCAGTGGCAGAGGTCAGGAGGTAGGGCCACTCAGGGAGCACCCACCTCTGCTCTCGCCATCAGACTTCATCTGCTGGGACCTTATAGAAAGCCACAGGGACGGCACAGGGTGAATGTGTGTAGGGGGGAGGGCATGAGGGGGACAGGGGGAACCCTGTATGGTAAGGAGGGGAAGAGAAAAGGGGCAGGAATACAGAGAGAGAACAATTAGGAGAGAGCAGTGAAGGGTTGAGAGGCAGAAAGCTGACCACAGGGGAGGCAGGCTGGTGGCCGGCTGGGCTGGAGTCCCCGGGGACAGAGAGAGGGGCCGGTGGGGTCTTGCTGGCTCCTCAGTCCCTGGGAGCCAGACACCATCCCCAGGGCTGGGACTTTGCCAGGAGGAGGAAGCCACAGCCCCCTTCCCCTCTCCAGTCTCTGAATCTCTATTTTTCTATTACAGTCACTCGGCCCTGTCCCTGTTCCCAAAGACTGGGGTGTGAAGGCCACACCTGGGAATGATTTCACAGAAGACCTGATGGGCCAAGGAAGAGGTTTCCCCAAGAAGCGCCAGACAAGGGCGTAACCTTCCCAGCCTCCAGTCCCTGGGCCAATGGGAAGAAAGTGAGGAGGGGACCGGGATTGTGCCGTTTGTGGGACCTGGGGCCCTTCCACAGCACATCTGCAGAGGGACCAGTGTACTGTCCCCATGTCACAGACGAGGAAACTCAGGCGCCTCATGGTGAAGAGCCTGCCCTGATGCAGGGACTGGGCAGTGTGGGTGCCCGCAGCCCCAGCACAGGGTGAGAGGTAGGGAGTCAGGCAGAGAATGGCTCTAATGAGAGCTGCTGGGTCATTGTTATTATCCAGTTTACGGGGAATGAGTGACAGGCTTGGGTTAGAAACTCTCTGGGTTTGGACCCTGGCTCCACATCTGACAGGCTGTGTGACTTCAGGCAAATCACTTCTTTTCCCCTCTGAGCTCAGTTTCTACACGTGTGAAATGGAGTCACATGTGAAGTGGGGAACTGGGAGAACTAAACTCAAGATCCGAGAGGCGAAAGGGCTTGCTAAGCTGTAAAGAGCTGTGCACCGTAGATGTCTGCGTGTTTCCAAGTGGATGAGCGCTATGTAGGGAACACCACCAGTGATAACAACAGCGGTCAGGCACCGAGCTGAGCATTTGCCCAAGCACTTGATGTAGGTTGTGTCCTTTAATCCGTATACCAGTGTCCACGTGGGCACCATCATCACCCACTACACAGATGGAACGGCGGTGAAGGCACTGCCGGGAGCACACATCCTGTATGGGGCAGACCAGGGATGCAAACCCAGGACTGTAGCACTGCCAGGCTGCTACTGTGAGCCACCCGCTGGGGCGACCAGGGCAGCCTGACAAGAGAGGGTCCTGGAGGAGGACTTGCTGGGCCAGGAGGCAGAGGGGCTGGGGGAGGCTCAGACAGGAAGGCTCCTGCTGGCCAGCCGCTCTCCTCCCCTCCTCTTCCACGGCCAATCCATGCTTCTTCTTCTTTAAGATTTATTTTATTGTTTAAAAGAGGATGAGAGAGAGAGAGAAAGAGGGAGGGCCCAGGGCAGTCTCCATAGTTGTACATCACATGTTGTGACGTGGTTTCATTCCACACAGGTGGATGTGGGGCCGCGCAGGGCAGGAACAGAACGGGGGCCTCCCGCCTGGGAAGGTAGAACCTTTGCTGCCGTGCCATCCCCGGCAGTTACCCGTTGCCAGTTGCACTGCAGTTCAGCATATGGAGTTGCACCAGCTAGGGCTGGAACTCAAACCCAGGACCTTGCGAATGCAAGGCAAGCGCTCAATCACTTAACTATCCCAGCATCCCCAGTGTTGCTTCTTAACAAGCCAAGGCACCTTGCAGGAAGCGCGCAGTTACCTAACGGGGAGCCACCCGGGAGTCCGCCCAGGAGTCCGCCCCTGCTGGGAATGGCTGACTCAGGATCAGGAGCCCCAGGTTATTGTCCGGAGTGCTTCACTGCCTCCTCCTACCCCTTGGAGCTCTCAGTCCTCAGGCTCAATGACTCCCCTCAGGGACTCAGCCACACCCAGACCTCAGGCCCTAAGAACAACTCAGCATGGGAGCCCCAGGCCTAAAACCTCCCTGCCCCTCTAGAGAGCAACTATTGAGCTCCTATGGTTTGCCAGGCACATTCATATCCAGCCACATCATAGGTATGTGACCTCGGGCAAGTCTCTTAACCTCCTTTCCTGTGTCTCAGTTTTCTCAACTGTAAAATGAAAATCAGGAGTTAAAATTTGCAAAGGGATTGGAAGAAGAGTACATGGCATGTAGTAAGGTTTATTTATTAATTCAATTAATTTAAACAGAGTTTAAAATCTGTATAACAACTTTGCAAGGTAAGGACTACAAGCTCTATTTCAGTATTCGGTAATCAGGGCTCAGAGAGGACGGCTTTCATTAGTTCATTTATTCAATGGGCATTTAGTGAGCACCTACTATGTGCCAGGCCAGTGCTCACTACTTGTGCACATCATCCCACTTAATCCCCACAGCTCTGAGGAAGTGTAAGTATCGGCCAACATTTCCAAACATGCCCTGGGGGCTATTTGTCTGTCTCCCCAGCAGCACGGATCACCCAGAGAGCAGCGATTTGTATTTTGTCACTGCTGTATTTTAGCTCATGGTGCAGATTAAGTGCACCATGAGCTAAACATATGCTGAAAGAAGGAATGATAGTATCCCTAGTTTACACACGAGGAAATTGAAGTTCAGAGAAATGACTGATTTGTCCAAGATCACACAGCTGCTCAGTGGCAAAGCTGAAACTTGACCTACATCTGACCAATTCAAAAGACTGTGTCCTTAGCAGTGACACTGATGCTTCCCATGTGAAGGCCCACCTGCGGGGAGGAAGAAAGGGCCCAGCCTGGTGCAGTCTCAGGGCAGAGGGGTGTAGATGCCTGGAGTGGTGCGCCAGGGGACAAGACCTGCTTCACCACGAGCCCTGGTGCTTCCTGCTGCCAATCTGCCACCTGTTTCCCCTCAGGCCACTGGCCATTCTAGTCAGGGGAACAGCACTTCTTCACCAGGCCCCCCTGCTGAGCTTCAGAAAGTCTACACACAACAGCTGCCTTGGGGAAGCCGGGATGGCTCAGCAGGTTAAGTGCTCGTCTTACAGCCCTGGGGTCCAAGGATCGAATCCTGGCCCCTGGCCCGTGGGGACCCATATGCTGAACTGGGGAATGGCCCCAGTTTGATTCTCACGGGGGTGAGCTTCCCATGTGGGAGGCTCCTGGTTTAGCCCCCAGCTCACAGGGTCGTGTCTCCCATGCAGGAGGCCCCTGGCCTTGCTCCTGCCCTGCGCCCCCCACCCACTACCTGTGTGGAATGAAACTATGTCGAAAACTGATGATGTACAACTATGGAGACTGCTCTGGGCCCTCCCCCTTCTTTCCGTCTCTCTCTGTTTTTGTCTCTGGCTCTGTCAAAAACAATAAAATACATTTAAATAAATGAATAAATAAAGCTGCCTCAGTCAGCCTCCAGGCCCTCCTGGCTTCAGGCTCACACAGG
Source organism: Craseonycteris thonglongyai (assembly GCA_004027555.1). Classification (NCBI taxonomy): domain Eukaryota; kingdom Metazoa; phylum Chordata; class Mammalia; order Chiroptera; family Craseonycteridae; genus Craseonycteris; species Craseonycteris thonglongyai. The sequence continues at coordinate 87,659 of PVKE010001100.1, forward strand.
AGTTCAAGGAGAGAGGGAAGGGCTCTGGGTAGGGATGGGCCCAGGAGCCCGAGCAGGGTGGCCAGGGTCTTGGGCAATCACAGTTAGAGGGGACTTTAGAGAGCAAGTCCAATCCCCTCTTACTGCCCATTTTCTGACTGTGGAAGCTGAAACCCAGAGAAGGCAGCAAGAGGAGACAGAGCCCCATATCCGCTGCGTGTCTGCTTGTACCAGGGCCAGGCTTTCACGTTTGCTATACCACCTCTGTGCCCTGCTCCCCGGAAGATTGGGGACATCTCCAAAGTCAGGGGCCTCAAGACCCAGCAGAAAGGTTTTACACAAGCAGGTGTTTGGAAATGTTTGCTGACTACCTGAATAAAGGGGTTGTTTAGTGCTCAGAATATGCTGGTGAGGTAGGAATTACTATGCCATCAAGGAAACTGAGGCTCAGAAAGGAGGGAATTGACGACAGCATCAGATGCTGCTGGAAACTGATCTCTGGGTGCCAGGGGACCTTATCTAGAGCAAATGGGGGGGTACCAGATGGCAGTGGGTGAAGGAGTGAAGGGAAGTGAGAAAGGAGGCACTGACGTTGTAGGCAGCTCTTCAAGGAGAGGCTGAAAACGAGACAGACTGAGAGTTCCTCTCCGGGACAATGTGGAGGCAGGGCAAGCTACTGATGCCTTTTGTTCACATGGGGGAAGCTGGACAGACTTCAGGGCTAGTTGGATGGAGCCAGTCTCCAGATTCCCGGGAGCCCTTTATCTGGAGGTTCAGGGGCAGCTCCCTGAAGGTGGTCATTGAGCTGAGCACGAAGATTTACTTCTTGGTAGCAACCACTGCTCTCCTTAGAGGAAGAGGAAGGGAATTGTGCACACGGAGACCCCACTGTAGGCCAGGCACAGTGCTGGGCACTTACATGATCTTTTTTAGTCCTTAAAGCAGCCCTGGGAGGAAAGAAAGTCCCACCCTCAGTCATATGCCTTCCACCAGCTCATTCATTCATTCAACAGATGCTGCTTCAACACTCACTGGTCAGATGCTGCACTAGCTGGGTGGTGGGGTGGTGGGCTGGGAGTGGACACGCTACAGAGCCCTGCCCTCGTGCAAGAACACCACTTTTCCCACTAGCTGCCTTAACTCTTGAGCATCCTTTTCTCTGCCTACAAAATGGGGAAGCTACTGCTCTCTGAAGATTGTGAGAATTGAGATAGCTTCGCAGACACCATTGACGTGTCACCTCTATCACACTACCCACGTGGAGGAACCTGCAGAAAGCTCCGACGTGCCCCCAGCTTCCTGTCTGTGCCCAAGGGCTTCACTGCCTGCCAGGCACCGAGTCACCCCTGGGAGGCCACAGTGCGGGGAGTTGGTGCACTGGGAGCAAGCCTCAGCCCCTAAGGGACACCAGGTGTAGGTGGATAAATGCCCCCCAGGGGGGCAGTTTTGAGGGATGTTCTGCAGCCCTCTGGCAGGACCCCAGTGAATGAGCTCCAGCTGCCCCCCCAGGTAACCTGCACATCAATACACCTTTGATTGGCTTTCCTCCCCCACTTTCCCTGCCATGCTTCACAGAATCCCCTCCCATGTAAACACCTGTCCCTGCTCAATGCCACCTATGGGGCAAACCCGGCCTGGAACAGACAATAAAAAACTGGCACACAGCAGATATTCCACAAACTACCTCCATGCTCCCTTTTACAGAATCAGACATTTTCAAGAACACAATCGAGGCTCCTGCTGAAGCACCCGCGGCCTATGACATCCTCCAGGAGTACGTGGGGGCCAGTGCTTGGGGTGCAGGGAGGGTGCAGGGGTGCATTATAGGCTGAGCTACTTGGAAGCCAGGTTCATCTCTGCACAACACTGCAGTTATCAAGTTTTCCTGTTTCAGGGTCTGCATTCCATTTTCCATCCCAATGCCCCAAACTGTATGCGTCAACTCAGGGTCCTGTGTTCAACTCATTAGGCTCCAAGCCCAAATACTGTGTTCCTTGTTGTGAACATCGCCCCCAGCACCTCCCTCCTCTGCTCCTTGCAGGTTCCCCTGTGGTTGACCAGGTGGAGGTGGAGCTCCCTGCATCCAGGCAGAGGAGCTGGGACAGGCTCGCCTGCCCTCCATGCAGGCCGGTGTGGCCTACCATCCGGCCCAGTGCCCAGCTGGCCGCAGGGCTGAGTGCTGAGAGCAGGGCCTGGTTAAGGCTGTCACCCTGCCCCATCACAGGCTAGTGTGGGCCATCAGCATCAGGAGCAAGGGGCAGGACAGCGTGGTGGCTTCTAGCCAGCCTGTGGGCCCTGCACACAGCTTTGCCACCTCCACCTATGTGAACCCCACGTTCTTCTGTGTGACGCTGTGCATGCCATCTACAAGGGAGACCTCCCCCCCAAAAAACCGGAATTTCGTTATAAAAAATTGGGCACTTAATTCTTTTTTTTAGAACTGAACTGGGGGCACACCCCAGTTCAGCATATGGGTCCACATGGGTCGGAGCCGGAATTCGATCCCTAGTCTCCAGGGTTGCAATGCGAGCACGTAACCCACGGAGCCATCCCAGCTTCCCCCACTTATTCATACTTGTTTAAACTTCAGTCACCTTCAAAGTACTCTGCGTTTGATGCAATACACCTGGGAGCCACGTGGTGCTCCATTCTAGAGCCTGGCCCTGAAAACTCACCCCTAGCCCACCAGTTGGTGACCAGTCAAAGCAGCACCCACCCAGGCAAGGCCTGCAGCTTCCTCAACTCACCGATTAAAAGAAAGTGCCTTGGATGCAGCTACATTTCCGCCTCCTCAGGCCACACAGACCACACACTCTGGGGAGTGCCTTTGCCTCTGGCTGGAACTATGCCAACCACGTGCAGCTCCCAGCTGGCTCCACAGATCAGAAGTGCTGAGGGGCAGCTATCTATGTCTTTGATTCATAAAAAATGGGAGATAAATTAATAATGACTTAATACACGCAATTGGGGATCAAAACCTTCCCAAGCATGGGGAAAATGACCAAAAGGGGAGTTCTTAGTAGTGAAAAGTTTGAGAACAGTGCTGTCCTCAGAGATCAGCCATGAGCCAGGCACTGCTGGGGAGGGACCAGGGGGAGAGCGGGGACTGGACTGTCACACTCATTCTATGCCAGATGCTGTACGCGGGCAGCACACGTCTCTCAGCCTCACGCAAGCCTGGGAAACGTGCTCCCATCCCTAGTTTGTAAATAAGTGAGGCTCAGAAAGGCCAAGTTACTTGCTCTGGATACTTACAGAATCAATACGAGATTTGAACCTAGGTCTGCCTCATTTTAAAAGGAACAAAAATACAACAAAAAAGGTGAAAGGAGTCCTAAACCATGGTGTCTGGAAAGTCACTCTGGTTTTTTACGAGGCAAAGAAGAGAGACAAGCAGAGGGAGCAGCAATGTAAGCTAGGAATGCTGCCCACTATTCATATGACTACTGTTGTATCTAGACCAGGGCGGCATACAGAAGGTGCTCAAGAATTGTTTCAAACGAGACTGAAAAGCTTGGAGGCATAAACGGGCATGACCTCTCCTGGGGTCCAGGAGACAAAGTGGATGTTTGTTTTGTTTTTTTTTTAAGTTTTAGCAACTTATTATTATTATTATTATTTTTGACAGAGAGAGAGAGAGAGAGAGATACAGAGATAGAGAGAAATCCACACGGGCCGGGGCTGGGATTTGATCCTCGGTCCCCGGCGCTACAAAGTGAGCGCTTAACCCACTGAGCCATCCCGGCTTCCCCTGAGTGGATGTTTTTAAGTCTCTAGTTTCTGAAGCACTTGGAGTAGGCATACTTAATCTTCTTCTTTTTTTTTTTTTTTTAATTGTGAAGCTATTTCAAACACAAAAGAGGTAGAGCATAATAAAGCAGAATCAGGGGATGCTGGGATGGCTCAGAAGGTTGAGCGTTTGCTTTGCAGCTGCAAAAGGTCCAGGGATCGAGTCCCAGTCCCAGGCCTGGCCCCGGCCCCAGCCCGTGCAGACCCATTTGCTGAAGTGGGGCTGCTTCCCTTGCAGAGGCCCTGGGTTTGGCTCCTGCCAGGGGCGTGCTTCCCCTGAGGGAAGCCTGGTTTTCAGGGTTGTGCTTCCCATGCAGAAGGCCCCCTGGCCCAGTTCCTGCCCTGTGAGGCCCCACGTGCACCTGTGTGGAATGAAACTATGTCTAAAACTGATGATGTGCAGCTGTGAAGAATGCTCTGGGCCCTTCCCCTTCTCTGTTAATAAACAAACAAACAAACAAATAAAGCAGAATCAGTGAACTCATCACCCACATTCACCAATGTTCATATTTTGCCATATTCAAATATTTTTATAATAAAGTGACACAGATAGAAGTCCCCCACCCACCCATCCTACCCCACCCCCCTACCCCAGTCCCAGAGGTCACCACTATCCTTGAAGTTAGTGGATCTCCGTCCTGACTATTTAATGTTATTTTGTTTTTAAACTTTCCAAATATAGGCATCTCACTGTACTTTCCCTTTCACAGTCTGCTTTTCACTCAGTTATTATGCTTTTAGAACTTGGTCTATGCTGATACATGCAGACCTGGTTCACTCACTGTAAGTGCTGTACGGTATTCTGCTGCATGAATCTCTATAGAAGTTTATTTCTCTTACTGATGCACATACAGAGGGTGCCCCCCCAAAAGTATATTTTAAGAAAGAAAAAAACTATTAAAATTGTAATACTCAATATATACCAATAATAAAAGATGAATACAAGTTACATTTGACTTCTGCAATTACAAGAGGTGCTCAAAGTGGTGACTATCAGTGTCCAGACACTTCTGATTACAGTGAACTACTGCCTGAGCAATGCTGACCAGTATCCACTTGTATCACTATGCATGACATTTCAATTCACCATGCATCTCAAACTTATCACAAATGCATGCAATTGTTAGACATGTTGGAGGTTCTGTTGTACACTCACACCTCCATTGTCGTACTTCCACAACGTTCTCGAATTTCAAATAGCACTTCAAAATGACCCTGCACTCCTCAAATGACAACCATGCTCCCACCATTTACTTTTTTTTTTTAACAAAGGTGATTCTTTTTTAAATTTTTTAAGATTTCTTTTTATTGTTTTTTGACAGTGAGAGAGAGAAGGGGGAGGGCCCAGAGCAGTCTCCATAGTTAATAGCATTACTTTTCCATATAGTTTCACTCCACAGGTGGGCGCGGGGCTGCGCAGGGCAGGAACTGGGCCCGGAGCCTCCCGCATAGGCCCCAGCAAGAACTGAACTGGGGGCACACCCAGTCCAGCATATGGGTCCGCACGGGCCGGGCCCGGGATTCAATCCTCAGTCTCCGGGGCTACAAAGTGAGCGCTTAACCCACTGAGCCATCCCAGCTTCCCCACCCACCATTTTCTTTGATTGTCCTGTCTGTCCGATGGTGACACTAGCATTGATTTGATTCATGCCATCTTTTGAGTGAACACCATACTACACATTGCTACCGTAATTCAACTTCAAAAAGTAATACATGGATAACATTTCTTAAAATGTGTACATTTTTTTTGGTCTCCCCAGTATAGGTAGTTTTTATTCTTTGCTATTTCAAACAGTGCAGCAATGAAAATCTTTATACATATCTCCTGGTACAATCATGTGTCACACATGACCATTATTAACAACTGGAATTTGTGTACCCCTACATGACCCTGGAGAGTTGCTTAATGTGTCAAAAGTTTCGTTTCCTCATCAGAAAATTGAGGTAATAAAATAGCATGCATGTTGGTGATGATTATATGCTTCAATGTAGATAAAAAAGCACTTTGCAACTTGTAAAGTACTCCATGAGTGCTAGTAGTTTATTATTCAGGTATTCGACATTCAGGATGGACTGAGTACTCTCCCACACTGGGGACACAGTGAGTAGGCCTGGTACAGGACCCATGATATGCTCACATGCAAACAAGCCAGTCTGGGAGGTGTAGCAACAGAAGAAAGCACAAGACCATTCACTAATCCAGCCTGGAGTGGCAGAGACAGGCAAGGCTTCTGAGAGGAAGTGACACTCAGCTAAGCCCTCAACAGACAAGGAGCCAAGGGTGAGTGGAAGACAGGAGGGTGGCAGGATGGCCCAGGAAGGGGAGCAACAAATGTGAACGGATTGACAGATGCACGAGGCCAATTTTGGAACATAAGACTTGGGGGCAAGGGATCAGCAACATAAAATAAGCCCGGAAAGGTACAGTTGAGAGGCTGTACCCTGAGGGCAGCAGGGAGCCATCGAAGGATCTTAACTGAAGCCACGGAGTGACAGGCTCAGATTTGCATGTTAGGAAAAGTAGTCGGGGAAGCTGGGATGGCTCAGCGGGTCAAGCGCTCGCTTTACATCCCTAGGGACCGAGGACCGAATCCCAGCCCCGGGCCCAGCCCATGTGGACCCATATGCTGAACTGAGGTGTGCTTCCCATGTGGGAAGCCCCCAGTTTGGTTCTCAGCTCCCGGTTTTGATCCTGGCTCGAGGGGGCTGTACAGATGGCCCCCAGCCCAGTTCCTGCCCTGCGTGACCCCCGCCCACCTGCGTGGAACAAAACCATTGAAAACTGATAATGTACAACTATGGAGACTGCTCTGGGCCCTCTCACTTCTGTCTGTCTCTGTCTTTCTCTCTCTCTCTGACTCTGTCAATAAATAAATATATAAATGTTTTTTAAAAAAGTACCAGTAGTCAAAATAAGCTTTGGAGAGCTGAACAACATTGTACCTATAGTCAACAATAATGTACTGTACTTAAAAATGTGTTAACCGGGTAAATCTCATGTTCAGTGTTCTTACCACAATAAAAAGACTCCGTCTGGCTGCAGTGTGTAAGGGAGTGTGAGGGGAGAGGCTGGAGGCTGGGAGACCAAGAGGGGAATGCTCAAGTGGTGCAGGCAAAACATGGTGAGGGCTGGATTAAGGCAACTGCCGTTTTTGCTACCTTCACCCTGACAGCACACCTCCCACATAGGCGGCAGGGGCATTGTCAGCACAGGTGGCAGAAACAGGCATCTTGCGAAGCACCATACTCAGCTGGATATGAGCCCTTTGGCATGCTGGCACCAAGGGCATGGCTGGGTCCCCACCACTGTCCCATGATAAGAGACCCCATCAGGACCCAAGCTGTACAGACCCCACATGGATTGAGGGGAAGGGAAGGACAACATTATAGGATGCAAGGCTGCTTATCACTGGATGACCTTATATACTATATAGATACCAAATATCTAAAAGGGGACAAAGAGAGACACACAAGAACTGCCCTAGACCCCCTACCCTTAGCTGGGACCCTCTACCACCCTTATGAGTAAGGATATTGCCTTTGAAGTTTCTACCCTCAGTGCAGTGATGTGTTTCTGGCCCCTCCTAGGATACGCTGTAAACGCTTGCCATCCGCTCTCCTTACATCCCTTTCTAGAATACTCATCCCTGTCAGAATGGCGGGTTTAATTTCTGCCCTCCTTTCAGGCTGCACGCTGCCCAGTGGAGTTTACCAGACCTGTAACTGTTCACTGTTGTCTCCTTGGTACCTAGGCCAGAGTATGGCTCACAACCTGGCCTGTGACTTGGGCAACACACATTTCTTCTCTCAGGGACTCGGAAATCTGGGTGTCTTCCTCCATGCCTTCCTCCCTCAGCAGGTTGAAAGAAGTCACAGCCCCTCTGGGACCCCTGGCTCAGTGCGGGGCCTTCCCACACTTTACACTGTGCTACAAAGAGGCTCTGCAACAGACCAGCGTTTCCCAAAGCTTATTCTATGCAATGCTGGTCTCAAAAGACTCTAGTGGACTGAGCTGTTCTACGGTGAAACAAGCTCGGGAAACTGAGTTAAACAAAATTTAAAAAGTTTCTTTACATCAGCTTTTCAGAGCCTTTAATATACAGCCACCCTCACGTAACGACCTACCTGTTTAATGATCAGTTCTCCAGCTCGGGGAATCCCATCTGTCTGTCTCGTTCCCACAGTTGTTAGTATTTACTAACAGAGTTCACAGTCATGCAAGACTACACACTTTGTTTATAATTGTGGTGTCTCGTGGTATCTATTGAAAAATACATGCCCTTTGGCACAACACACCCCAAGACAGCCGCTGTTAAGCTCATTTAATGACCTAGTTGAAGGGATGGAACTTGGTTCTTCCAGGAGGAGTAATGACCTAGTCGTAGGGATGGAACTTGGTTCTTCCGTGAGAAGTGCCTGTAATCATGTATGTGATTCTTGACTGAGGTCACTTGCCGTATTCTCCACATCTGTTAGATCATGGAACTCTGCCTACAAACACAGTTTGAAACCTTGGGCACCATCTCCCAGCTGCTTTCATGATTATTTACTGAACATGGGACAGAGCAGATTTATCGCACCTTTTGGGGTGATGCAGGAAAACCCTTTTTCACAAATGGAAATTAATCCAAGCCCCAAGATACAAATGGGATAAAAATAAAACTGCTCTGGCTGAGGAGGGGCACTGGAGATGCATCTGGACACTCCTTCACTGCTGCCAAGCCAGGAACCCTTGTGTCCCGTGGAACCCAGTTTGAACATCACTGGTACAGGACTCGGAGCACAGGGTTGGCACTGGGAAACCTGCCGTGAACTGCTTTACCCTGGGCAGGCCACTGAGCCTCACTGGGCCTTGGTTTCCCATTGATACCATGAGTCTGACAGACTGGATGCTTTCTGGATCCTTAACTTGAACCTCTGATGAGGCTGATTCTATGACGGTCAAGTTCTATGGACAACACTGCACAGCTCTCTCGTTCTGAGATTCCATGACTTAACACTGATGCTGGGGCTCCCTGTGCAGCACCCTGGAGCCCTGGCTGTGAAAAGCAGAATCCCTCAACTGCAGTGCGGCCCAGAAGCGCTGGCTTCCCTGGGAGGGCGTGCCCCATGCAGGACAGAGGGAGCAGGTGCAGGGAGGACAGGTGGGTGCATCAGACGTCAGTAGCCACTTGGTGGGCAGCGCAGAGAGAAGCACCCAGGTCTCCTGACTCCTGCTCCATCTTTAGATCTCCATAGCAACTGTAGCCAGGGCACCCGAGCTGAAGGCAAGGCCCGAGCTGGCTGCCTGCAGGAAGGAGCAGCGCTGGAGTCTGTGCCTCTTTTGCTGGAAAAAGGACCCTGGGCTGGGCTTTTGAGCCTGGAAGGGAGACTGAGAGGGAGGCCTCTGCAGCAGCATGAGCCTTGGGCCAACGGGATAAAGATAACCCAAGGCCCACCTCCTTCTGAGTATGCGGTCAGGCTACAGAACCCAAGGCCTTCCTCACGTAAGGCTCATGGCACTGGAGGTACCTAAGGCAAGTTCTCCTCCAAAGAGTTCTCAGCCGCCCTCGGGTCCTTCCCTGAACTCTCAGCGAGCCCCTCCTCCGAGCCCACCCTGAGGACACACAGGGATGCACAGGCTCCAGGGGAAGCAGGGCAGGTCCCACAGGAGCCCACACAAGCCCTCTAACCCTAGGAACCAGGGAAGCTCCTCCTGCCCCAACTCCTGCTCATCCTAGGGCTCAGCCTGGATGTGGCTTCCTCTGGGCAGTCCTCCCTGACTTCCAGGCAGGTTGCTCTCCTCCCTGGACTCCCACAGCCCAGGCCTCCCTCCGCACAATAGGACGCCTGCCTGAGGGAGGCAGTAACTTCGTGGGGTAGATGAGAAATGGAGGCACACAGAGGTAAAGACGTCTCCCCAAGGACACCTGGCAGGTTGGTGATGAACTTCTGTCCGTGACTTCCAATGTCAGTCTGTGCTCCTTCTGGTGTGCCAAGGGCAGGCTCCTGGCTTGGGTTTTGGGAGGGAGGCCAGGCCTAGAAGAGGAAGTAGGAGTCCTCAGCCAGGCCGGCGTGCAGCAAGCACCTGGCCATGTCCTTGGTAAACTCGGCAGAGCCACAGACCAGTGCAAACGGCTTTCTCCGGCAGGAGCCGACCAGCTCGTCGATCAGGTCCTGGGCCAGGCGGCCACAGCGGGTCTTCTCCCGGTAACTCCAGGGAAGCTGCTCCAGGGAGTTCTCCTGAGACACGAGAAACAGTGCGGGTGACTGCTGGGGGCTGCTCAGAGTTCACGCAGCCAGCTCCTCTCTGCCAAATGAAGAAAGTCACACCGAGGGGGTGGGAAGTTAACCTTCACCTAGCCCTAACACGAGCCACCACTTCCTGACCCTGCACTCAGATCACCCTCACAGCCGGCCTGCGGAAGGGCAGTCATCCACCTACAACAGCAGAGGCACAGGGAGGAGGGATGTCCCCCATGGCCAAGGCAGGACTAGAACTCAGGCCCCACCATTTCTCACTGCCTCCAGGGGACTGCTGCACCTGTCACTGCAGGGGGTGGGAAGCTGTTTTGTTTTCACCCCCTGACTGTGGGGCTCCCAGCATCTTTCCAAGGTTGTCTATCACCATCAATCATCCTTGGAGTGTAACTTTGGTTCATTTGCTTAAAGGTTTCAATTAATTTGTTGATGTAACATATTTACTGAGTGGTCACTCTGTGCGTGGCCCTGTGCTAGGCACGGGGGACATGGCAGCTGCTCTGAACAAACAGCTTCCTGGCCTCATCCTGCCAGTGTGGGTCAGAGCGCACAGGCAGTGGTGCCTTGGCCAAGAGAGAGGTCTGTCTGTCTCATAGGAACAGGCCAGAGGTCGTTCCGGGCTATGCAGTAACTGAGGGACCCAGGCCCCTTCTCTCTTGCCGCCCTTCCAGCCTCAGCTTGTGTCACCAAAGAAAAGCTCCATCGTGAGTGGACTTGGAGGAATTTCTTTTAAGTGAATATTTTGTGGAAGTATAACATACGTATAGAAAATTATAGAGAGGAAACCGGGATGGCTCCGTGGGTTGAGTGCTTGTATTGCAGCCCCGGGATCAGAAGATCAAGTCCAGGTCCTGGCCTCAGCCTGTGTGGACCCATATGCTCAGCTGGGGTGTGCTTCCCACCCCAGTTTGGTTCATGCTGGGGTAAGCTTCCCATGTGAGAGGCCCCAGGTTTGGCTCCCGCCTGGGGTGTGTCTCTTGTGCGAAATGTCCCCTGCCCTGCACAGCCCCACGCCTACCTGTGGAATGAAACTACATTGAAAACTAATGACATACAACTATGGAAACTGCTCTGGGCCCTCCCTCTTCTCTCTCTCTGTCTTACAATAAAATACATTTAAAAAAAAAAAGAAAAAAAAATTAAAAATCATTAAGTGTATATAGAGTTTGAAGAACTTTAACAAGGAAACCATGTAACCAGCATTCAAAACAAAAAACCCAACAGAACAGGACTATTCAGATGTCTGTAGACCCTGTGACAGCAAGTTTCCAATCCCCAGGGCTAACCAGAGGCCGGATGGGGCTGGGGGTTGGGGGCTGGGGGCTGGGGTTGGAATCCACGCTCTGCTGCCACTTCCTGGCGAGTGACAGTGACCCCTCTGAGCTATTGTGAGGAGTGCAGGGTGATGGGAAACCCTGGCAGGGGCTCTGTGAGTGCAGGCCTCTATCTCAGGTGCATTCCCTGGGCCTCGGAGCCCACAGGGAGCCCACAGAGCTCGTCTGTCCTATGACCCGGATGTTCCTGTGCTTCCTCCATGCTCTGACACGCCCATGGGCCCCCACTTCTCCTCACTGCCAATTCCCTCAGGCCAGTGAGGTTCCGCTCAGCCCACCCCACGAGATGCACTGGGTCTGGTCACTGCTCAGGTCGAGAGGAGACCATAAATAATAATGGTGGGGGTTGCTGTGAAGGAGGAAAGCCCGGGCTGTGAGAGTAGAAACGCCTACACCAGCTGGGGAACTCAGGGAAAGCAGCTTAAGGTGACCAGATTTTAACATTGGTAAAGCGGGACACCATTGACCGGGGGGGAGGGGGTTCTTGATTAAAATTTTGGTCTATCTCCCGCCATTCCCTAGCTTGTCCTGCATTCTTTCCAAAAATCGGGACTTTTTTAAAACGCCGTGGGACACAGGACAAATTGTTAAAAATCGGGACTGTCCCGCCAAAAGCGGGATGTCTGGTCACCTTAGGAAAGCTTCCAGGACGGAATTACACCTCAGCACAGAGAGGTGAGGGATGAGCAGGCGCTAGGGAAGGAGGGGAGAAAAGTGCTCCTGGCAGGGGAAACCACTGCATGAGCAAGGGCCCAGCAGCCAGAAAAGCACAGAGCACCTGCACCAGAGGCAGGACAGTGACAGCAGAGCTCCGCAGGGAGGGCGCATTAGGAGACAACGCCACAGGGGCTGGCATAGCCCCGAAGGCTGCATGCTGTCCTGAGAACCGTGGGAGCCAGGGACAGGCTGGAGCCAGGCTGGGGGTGTGAGAGCCGCCCTTCCAGCGGCAGGACAAACACATCGGCAGGGGTGGCTGGAGCACGGGGCTGCTTGCAGAGGTGGTGGCTGAGGCCCAGGCAGGAGAGTGAGCACCATGAGTGGAGGAAGTGCGGCTGGGCAGGGGCACCTCATACCCCATCGCCCTGCCACTGACGGCCCTCTATTGCTGGTGAACTTTACCTCTATGCAAGCCCAGGCTCAAATGCCATCTCCTCTGTGAAGCGCGCCCTGCTGGCTGCAGCATCCCTGACACTCTCCCCAGCACCTGCCCTGAGCTGTCTTACACTGATGCGCAGTAAGAACAGGACCTCTGGAGCAGGACCAGCAGGGCTCACAGCCAGCTTTCTGCAAACTTGCTGTGTTACCTTGGGCAAGGTTCTTAAATCCCCCTTTGCCTCAGTTTCCACATCTGTGCAATGGGCATGACGGCAGTTCAAGCCTCCTAAGATTGAGGTGGGGGTTACATGAGATAATATACATTAGGGCTTAGAACAGTGCCAGGCATAAAGTGCTCAATGAAGGGAGCCACTGTCAGCCATCTCTGTGGCTGTCCCCTCATATACAGGGAGCAGGCCATCTAAATTTTTGTATCTCTGGCACCCGGCATGTGGTTGAGGAAAAGCCGGCAACTCTGCCAGGTGCCTGCTTCCTGTCCTTCCTCCCCTCTGCCTTGACCAGGCCCTCGGGCAGGGCTGAGTGTGCTGGCCGGCAGCAGTGGCCTGTCCGTCACTCCCACGGTGCCTCAGGCTACACGCTGGCCTTCTGCCTCATTCCCCTGTCTTGAGTACTTCTGCTGCTACTAACGTTCACTAAGCACGACCCCCTCGATGACTCTGCCTCATAACAGACCTGCAGAAGCTGGGCATTGGCAACGAATACCCTGACGCCCCCCACCCAGCCACAGTGTCAGGGCTCACACACATGTCTTAAGGGACACTCTAAAGCCGCTTCAAAGAGGAAACTGATGAGAAGAATGCTCCAAGGTACAGGGCAATGAAGCTGACCCTGAGCAACAGAGAGTGGAGGGGGTCATAGTGGGGGCTCCCAACCCAGGGGGTGTAGGAGAGAGAAACAAAGCTACTGAGCAGGGGAAGGCAGGTGAACAAGAGAGCTGAGGGCCTGCCCGGCTTGAGATAAAAGGCATGATGGGTGCCCCCAATGCTATGGCCCAGACGGGAGGACCTGGGAAGGCCTGAATGAACAGATGGGATGGGGAATCAGAGGGAAGAGGGGTCAGAAGGCAGAGTCGCTTACAGCTAGAGCATCTGCAGCCTAGAGAGTTGAAAAGCAGCTTTCCTCCCACACAGAAACAAAAAGGCGTGTTAAGGACGCTAATAAATGCGGTGAACTCGCATCCGGTTTACTCTACCAGTTGTTGATGGAGGCACTGTGCTAAGCAATGAGGAGCATGGTGATCCAGACATGTGGTCCCAGCCTCAAGGAGCTTGTTCTGGAGGATGTCTGTGGCCTGGCCCACTGACCCCACAACCAGGTCCCCAGCCCAGACGACTGACGATGCTGCAGGGCAAATGGTGGGCAGCAAAACACAGTGGGTGACAGCTGGAGCTCTGGAATCAGACAGCCCTGGCTCAGATCCTGGCTTTACCCACCCAGCAGCATGACACCAGCTGGTACCTTCACCTCTGAGCATGTGTCCTCATCTGCATGACGAATGTGACAATACCTGCTTTCCTTGCCAGGCACATGGTTCAACCAGTGGCCAGCATAGGGCAGAAAGAAAGGCCACAACAGGGCCTCAGGACAGGTGCAAGGGGACAACAGAGTCTCCATCAGGGAAGGGAGTCACCCCACCCCCACCCTCCCTAGGCTCACCTGGCTGAGTACAAAGAAGGTGCGCACATTCCAGAAACGGGCCTGCTCCTGCAGGAAGGTTTTCAGGTAGATGCCCTCGAAGGTCTTGAAGCAGCCGACCAGGGTAACAAAGGTCTCGTCATCCGCATTGTCCGTGATGCTGTGCAGGATGGGCACCATGGGGGCCAGGCCGGTGCCCGCAGCCAGCATGAGGAGCTCCCCGTACTGGGGAATAGGATGGGAATGTGATGACGTGAGCTGGGGAGTCTCACCTTACTCACCCACTCCAGGGCCTCTTCTTGGGCTTGCCTGACCCACAGGGCACTGTCCTTGCTGGTGTCCCACCACCTGAGTTCCCTTTCTACCTCCTCCAGGAAACCAGCCATGCTTGTGAGGTCTGTGTAATCATGGAATCTGAGGTCTGAAAGGGAACATAAGGGTGTAACCCACCCTACAAGTGGCTTGGCTGCCTTCTAAAGCATATCCACAGGACTCTGCCTACATACTTTGACTAACAGGTAGCCCACTACCTCCCAAGGCAGTTTGCTCCATCATGGACTGACTCCCCTTGACTCCTCTCACCCCAAACTGAGCTGAAACCTGCTCCCAGGAAAGCCTTGCCCACTGACCCCCATTCCAGCCCTGCCCTCTGGCCTGGACGCCTCAGCCTGCTCCTCCGTGGACTCAGTGAGATACTACACATAAGTGCCTGGCAGTGCTGGCACAGTAGAGCCACGTGAGTTTTCACCCCAGGAGGCCCCAGTTCCATCCACCCCTCCCGACCGAACCCAGTCTGTGGCCACAGCCCCTTAAAGAGGAGCAATCCTCTTCAAGGTCAGTGCCTGACCCATGCAGGGAGGTATTCGCCTCCCTCGTTCTCAGAGATCAGGCCTCTGTGAATGCAGTCTGGATTTCACTAGTTTTACTGACAGCCATTGCATGCCACGCTATGCAAGAAACACTTCTAGAGTATTAGGAGTCATATAGATCTGGGTACAAATCCCTAGCCATATGATTGGGGCAAGTTATCTCACTCTCTGAGCCTCAGATTCTTCACTGATGAAAAAAATACGATCACCTCCCCATAACCGCAGCTAGTGCAGAAATGTCGTGAGGATTAAATGAGATGAAGTGCCGGGTGCAGAGCCTGGGGCTTAGCCCTCAGATCCCTTCCCCTCACTGAGCCCCTGCTGCCAGACGCCCCATTCAGCCCTGAATCTGTGCTCTCCCAGTCACCCAGTCTAACCTGCCGAGCTCCTCCTCCTCCCATCACTGCTCAGGCTCTTCTCTGGGAAGACTTCCCTGAGCCAGGGGTAGGGGTCCCTTCCCTGTGTCCCCAGAGCCCTCTGTGCACCCTTCCTCACAACACTGCTCATGCTGTGTTGTCAGCTATTTGTGTGTCTGTCTCTCCATCAGACTGTGCTTCTGAAGAACAGGGACCTCTGACCCATCTCGGGTCCCCAGGGTCCTGACCCTCAGTGGATGCCAAGTGTCACTGTGTGATACCCCATCTCTTCTCCCTCACTACTGGACCCTACATCCTTCCTAGACAGGATGTGCAGGGGCTTTCCAGCAGTTTTCTGAGGATGCAGAGAAGCAGCAACAAGGCAAGAAGAGGCTCCAGATAGAAAAGGTGGTCAAGACAACATTCATCAGCTGCCCCTCAAGGTTGGGAGAAAACAGGAACAATTCCTAGTCCCTGCCCTCAAGGGCCTGGGAGACACACGGACACCCTTAGCTAAAATGCAAGACTGGGGGATGCTGGGATGATTCAGTAGGTTAAATGCTCGCCTTGTAGCCCGGGGGTGTGAGGATCGAGGACAGACCCTGGCCCCTGTGAACCCATATGCTGACTGGGATGTGCTTCCCATGCAGGAGGTCCCCAGTTTGGTTCCCATGGGGGTGAGTTTCCCATGTGGGAGGCCCCCGGTTCAGCCCCCAGCTCACCGGGGCGTGCCTCCCATGCAGGAGGTCCCCAGCCCAGTTCCTGCCCTATGCAGCCCTGTACCCAACTGTGTGGAATGAAAAGATGTCAACAACTGATGACGTACAACTATGGAGACTGCTCTGGGCCCTCCCCTTTCTCTCTGTCTCTGTGTCAAAAACAGTAAAATAACTCTTTAAAAAAAAAATGAAAAATAAATAAAATAAAATGCAAGGCTAAGCACAGTTAGTACTAGACTATTGTAGGAGAGTATTAATATATGCACAGCACATATCTATCTATAAAGTGGGGGTAGCAGCATGTAAGAGTTGTAGTAAGGATTAAATGAGTTACTACATGGTAAGTGCTAAAATCAGAGGCTGGCACAGTGGAGGTGCCACATATGTGTTTGATATTATTACACACACACAAGTGTGCACACCTGTATATACACTCATGCATCAAAGAGAATTTGAAAGGATGTACGCCAAGATATGTCTGGGTAGAAGGCCTTTAGATGTTCTTTAATTTCTTCTTTTGCCTTTCTATATCTGCTGAATTTTTAGGTAATGAAATGTATTGCATGTGTAATAATAAAAAAAAAAAACCAAAAAAAAAACCCAATAACAGCTATTTTTAAAATAAACAAAAAGAATGGAGAGGAATGATTCATTCTTTTCCATTTGTTTTTGTTTTGCTTTGTTTTCCTAATTATAAAGGTAATGGGTATTCATTGTGGATAATTTGGAAAGTATAATGAAGAAAATAAAAATCACTCATTATTCCATCACCTAGAACTGCTAACATTTCATTGCATTTTCTTTTCATATTTTTTCGGTGCATTTTTAACTTAGTTTCCCAGACTGTTATATATTCAGTTTTGTATCTAGTGTTTCTCATTTGATCCTATAGCATGAACATATAACACCAACTATAAACTTAATTTTAAAATCCAGGACAATATTTTTCAAGTGCCTATAACTCAGTACACTTAACTGTTCGCTTGTTGGATATTCAGTTATTAATATCTCCAATTTCTTGCTATTATAAATAAGTCTTCACCGAACATGTGCAAAAGTTGGTATTTTGGATTCTTTTCATAGGATAGACTTCCAGAAGTAGAACTACTGGGTCAAAGGACTTGAAGATTCTTGACTCTTGGTCCACACTGCCAAATTCCTTTCCAGATATGCACCAACTGATGAGAAATTACTAATTCTTCCCAGGAACTTCAGGGAAGGCTTTGAACATAGCGTGAAGATGAGAAAAGCATTCCAGGCTAGGAAGCAGTGGCCTGCCAAGCAAAGAGCCATGGGGCATATTTAGGGGGCAGTCTCCATAGTCTTGTAACTGGAACGTGAATCTGCAAAGCTACTTGAGGATGAGATGGGATAGGGGCCCTATAAGCAATGGGCAGCCATGGAGAGTTCTGAAGCATGGGCAGGCAATTTTGTTTCTTAGTGCCTACTCTGTCTCCTCCCATGTCCAGCCCCAAAGACACGCTCGGATTAGGTTTGGGCTCAGAAAGAATGAATGGTATAGTGAGAATCTACAGCTTAAAACCTGAAACCGTAGTCCTAGAGAAGAGCTGGGATGCAGGCATCTCCTGAGGACTGACTCAGTGTGCTGACACCGACCTGGTTTGGTTTATAGAAGAAGCTTCCGAAAGGTCCTCGCCAGAAAGCTGTGTCTCCTTCTCTCCAGGACTTCACATACCGGGACATCAGCCCAGTCTGGTAGCACTGGGAACAATCACAGGGAGACCTCAGTGGGACAGGCACATGTGGCCAACACACATCAGCCATTAACATGGAGCCCTCCTGCAATGCTAAGTGCTTCACATGTGTTATCTCATTTAATCCTCCTAATCATCCCACAAAATTGGTACTGTCATTCACAATTTTCAGCTGAGGCTCAGAAGCTAACACAGAAGGGAAATGGTGAGGCTGATATGAGAATCCACAGGACCACCAGCTTCAACTATGGAGGTCTCAAACCCAAATAGCTAAGGGGCCATGCAGGTAACATACCAATGAGTGAAGAACTGAGTATGAGATGATTAACTGCAATTAACACTCAGTCTCAGTATTAAAGAACAGTGGGGAGTGGTGAGGACTGTGGTAAATTGGGGACTGAATGCTCCTTCAAAAGGAGGAAGCCACTTTGTGGATCCTAGTACACAGTTTGTGGGGCCGATGATGCCAGATCTTCTGATTTTCATTAGGAACAGGACATTCATATTTTTATACAAATTCTTCCATTTTTGAAATGTCAGCAATTAATTCAAAATTTTAGAGGATGGTGGTTCAGCACCTCCCTCTCAATTGTGAGGACTGAGGTTTGATTCCCAGCCATGGCCCATGCAAACCCTACATGCTGAACTGCAGCACAACTGATAACCACCGAGATGGCAGCAAAATGAGGAAGCCAGGATGGCTCAGTGGGTTAAGTGCTCACTTTGCAGCCCTGGGGACCGAGGATCGAATCCCGGCCCCGGCCTGTGTAGACCCATATGCTGAACTGGGGAATGCCCCCAGTTCAGCTCTTACCAGGGCGAGACCCTGGCCCAGTTCCTGCCCTGTGAAGCCCCAGGCCCACCTGTGGAGTGAAACTACGTGGAAAAACCAATGATGTGCAACTATGGAGACTGTTCTGAGCCCTCCCCCTTCTCTCTATCTCTGTATCTCTCTCTCTCTCTGCCAAAAACAATAAAAATAAATTAAAAAAAAAAAAAAAGATGGCCGCAAAGGTTCAGAGCCTCCCATGCAAGAGACCCCCAGTTCTGTTCCTGCCCTACATGGCCCAACATCTACCTGTGTGGAATGAAACCATGTCACAACTAATGATGTACAACTATAGAGACTGCTCTGGGCCCTCCTCCATTCTCTTTCTCTCACCTTCTCTCAAAACAATAAAAATAAATATTTTCAAGAAAAATGTAAAACAATGAGCAGGCCAAACCCAAATACATTTTTGAGCTGGAGTCAGTTCACAGGTCACTCATTTGAAATCTCTGTATTACCCTCCACTGTCTCCTGGCTGGATGAAAGCAATGAAGGTTGTAAGAGGGGATCCCTTCATGGAGGAAGGGCAGTCTACATTTCCTGGGGGCCTCCCCACCTGAAGCCTAGCACCATGCTGAGGCTGCAGAGAAGACAGCTGGACCTAAAGCTCCATGAAAGCAGCCAGTGCCTGAACCATGAAAAGGACTTAATAAATATTTGAATGAATGAATGAATGAATGAATCAATCAATCAATCAGATTCAGGCCCTTCTCTTAAAGAGTTCATAATCTAGGAGGAAGCTAGGTCTCAGACATACACAAGGTGGAGACGATCTAATGCTCCATGAGGATACAGTGCTGGGAGAGCCCTAAGGAGGTGCAGTCACTTACAATGGAGCAGGATCGAGGACAGCTTCCCAGAGGAGGAAGCATTTGATGTGGACTTTGAAGGTTGGGTAAGATCAAATTCACTGGAATGGAACTAAGAGGGCAGAGAATTCTGGGTATCAGGTATGGTATGCTCAGGGGTCAGACAGCCAAGGTCATGTGCTAGGAACAGCAAGTGGACAGAGCAGAGTAGGGGTGAGGGGGGAACACTGGAAAGCAGGATTGGAAGAATGTTTGGAACAAGATATAACCAGGCTTGAAGGAAAGACGGGCTTTGGTCCTCAGACATGTCTTTAAGCACCCACAGCCACCTCTAGCACCATCTCTGACTTCCTCAGATACCATGCGTATAAAGCAAGATAAGTCCTCGGCTCACCCGGCAGAGGTCTGGGAAGGCGGCTACACTTTCCCCCTCACTTGCTGGAGGCTGTGTCTTAGAGCACACCTTGCTTTCTGGCCCCAGTCTTGGGGGAGGCACAGCCCCAGCTGTGGCCTTAGAGGCCCTATGGCACAGAGAGGAGTGAGGAAGGATTCTTCCATGTCTCCAACGCCCCCACAGAACACGGCTCAATACACACTTGTTAAACAGAACTGACATTGAACTTCCGCTCTTTCACTTGGACTCATATTACCCAAGGGGCCTAGGAACAATGACGTCATCTCTCTGAGCCTCAGTTTCTTCACCTGTAAAATAGGGATAATATGATCTCCATAGAGTGGAAGTAAAATAATGAAAATAAAGAGCCAGAAGCCGTGCCTGGTGCCCAGAAGGTGGCTGAGAAATGGGAGTTCCTCCTGACCATCTCCATGGGAAGGAAACCTGGAAAAAACCATCTGTCTTCCCAATTTACAGACATTTCCAGCACCTCCTAGCCAGCGGCTTAGAGATAATTAAGCATCTCTCTAAAGAGAGGCTTTCCAGTAAATGAAGGAGAAAATCAGTCTTGCAGCTGAGAGATATCCAGATGCCCTGAAGAACTGTCTCCAGGCTTATCGTTTCAACAGAAACACACCCAGACAAGCAGCTTGGGGAAGCAGGCCATTTGGAGAGGATTTGTGGAATCTCCCAGACAAACAGTAGTGTGGAAAAGGGATCCCATCCAAGCTTATGTGTGAGGGAGTAAACACTTGAGCTCTGAAAGCAAGCAGGGAAGGCTAAAATCAGAGACAGTGCTGGTTTCTTGGGAGTCAGGAGGCCAGGGCTCACCCACTAGACGCACTCCTTACAAGCTGTGTAGCCTCAACGTCTGGAGACCCAGTTTGCTTATCAATGAAATGAGGATAACAATTCCTATCCTATAAAGGGGATAGAGGATGTAAAGCTACTCTCAAACAGTAGTGTTCCCAAGGATTTCATTTGGAAAATAATGAATCTAGAGCTATATATTAGGTGGACCCATATGAAACTGCTATTTCTGTAACTCAAAAATGTTAAAAGAGTATTTCATGTAGTTCCACCTAATTATTTTTTTCACATAATTGGACTTTCATGACTTCTTACACATTTGGCGCCTATTCTTTGGGTCTCTGAGGTGTTTTGTATCCAACCTACTTTGTTCTGTTCATCTCTGCCACCTCCTTCACCACCTTGGCTACTCCCACAAGCACCTCTCCTCCTGCCACTCAGACTGGGTATAGTTCCCATAAGACCCTGTTCAGTTTCACCCTGCCATTGGTTATCCCTCCCCTCAGCCTAGAATGCCATTTCCTGCCATTGCCAATTTATACTTCTCCTTTAAGGCCAGACACAAATGCCCGGCCCCTGCCTACCTCTCCAAAAGGTGACCTCAGCTTAGTTTGGTCCACAAGTTCCTCCATGTCCCATCTTTTCCTTGTATACCCCCTTCTGATCAGGACAATGACAAGACTGTTCCCCAATCATGCCTCCTCTGGAGTTATACACATGCTGATCCCAGCATTTAGAGATTCCATCCCACATTTCCTCTCTAGTTCCCCACTTCTTAATTTGAAACATACAGCTCAAATACAAACCTTCTGCTAGAAGGCCCTGCCAGCTTTCCCACACCTCCTGCTACCCTGACTTAGACTGGGGCTTCCTGTATGGTGTCTATCACACTGTATTGTCCTGGACTGGTCTTCGGTCCAAGGATAGGCACCATTTCTGACTCATCTGGACCCATGTCCAGCTCACAATGGTGCTGGGCAGCTGGGTTTCCCTCCCTCCCGGTTCAGTGCTTACTCTCCACTGATAGGCAAGACATCGAAAAGGAACAGCTTTAACTCAGTCTGAGCTTCCTTTACATAAAATCTGTCCAGAATATGTCCTCTGCTGGTGGTCCTGCAGCCCCCTTCTGCCAGGAAAGGAGAAGGGAGAAGGCCTTCTTCACAGCCCCCCCACCCCTCTTCCCTCAAGCCAGCCACCTCCCACGTGACACCGGCTTGTTCCACATCTGGGGGAACTGATCCATCCTAACCAAGCCAGCAAATGGGGACTCCAGTCCACAGCATCTTAGAGCATTAAGGGAATCAGCTCACCTTGATCAAAACTTCAAAGTATCCTTCTGTGT